>SNQJ01S0021319.1:105663-126210 GCA_010110895.2 Picea sitchensis
ATCAAACACACCTTCTTGAAGAGGAGGAAGGAATATCAGAAATTTCTCAAGTCGATGAAGATAATCAGTAAGAAGAAGAGTTGGCTGATAAAAAAGTAGGATATGATAGCTCTTATGATCACATTCAAGAAGAAGATATTCAACATCATGGTCAACATGCAGAAGAGAAAGAAAACAATAGTTGCTTGATCCATAAATTGAATAGAGCACCTCATCCTTTAACATAAGAAGAGATAGATTTTGTCTTGAACAGTCACATTCCAACCCATGCTTACATAGATCTACAACATTCACATAGTCCTGAACTTGTGAGCGAAACTTCTTCTATTACTGAAAATGAAAATCTAAGTTTAAATCATGACATCCATGGAACTTTAGAGGAAGTTCGTAAACCAATTTATGATCATGATTTCCGGCCAGAGGATCATCTTGTAGGCACTGTTTTGTTTCATGAAGAAGATAGGGTTGTCATGTTTAATAACCTTGAAGAATGTTTGTTGTTCGAAGATGCTTTAGACTATAATTTGGAGGAGTGTGGATCTGAGATAGATAGTTTCACAGCTGATATTCCTAGCATTTGATTGACTGATGACATTTTTGAGTTATCTGATGAACCCATTTATGATGAATATCTGGAATAACAAGAAGAGAAGATTTATTTTTCATCACACACGAAAATTTACAATATTGCTCCTTTGTTTGATGATTGTGATGAAAGTGTTTTTGAAGATGATGAGCAACAAGAAACTTTGGTTCAACAAGAAAGCAATCAACAACATCATGAAAGAGATCAGCCTATGTATGATAGCTACCAAGAAGATCTTTGGACAACAGGTGAAGGACATAAGGAGGGGTTACTGAAACAATTGATCTCTCCTCCTTGTTTAGAAACCATTGAGAAAAAGACCAGTAAGTTTCAATGCGACATTTTTGCACCAGTGGAAGAAAAAATCAGCAGTGGACACAATGTGCAAAAACATTTCAGATAGCTTGCCCAATAGGAGGAAGTATGGATTAATTGTGAAAGTGGTATATCTCTTCCCTTCTATGATCGAGTAGTAGTTTATATGGAGTCAAAATGGGGGACTGAATTTTTTATTTCCAACTTCTTGAAGTCTGATTTTCAAAAATGCAAGTATCTGCTCCCAAGGCATGTTTTAAAATTTCCAGCCGCTCCTATCATCCTTTTGCTCAAATATGGAAGTATAATTAAGTTTGTTCGTCAGATACTCGCTTGGTTGATTTGGAAGTTTTCCTATACTTGAACAAAGCAGTGATATTGGTTAGAGTAGGTGATGTATATAAATAAGCTTGACTTTGAGCACTAGAGTACACCAGTGGTTTTCAGTATGTTTCCAATTTAGTTTGGAATCCAGTGTGGTTTTTTTAAAGCATTACGACTCCATATCCCAATGAATGCATAGGAGGTTTTTTGTTTTGGAAAGGTGCAAGTAAAAAGACAGAGTTCAGAGTTTGATAAGGATGATTTCAGGTCGCCCAATGGATGAAGGCACATGGTCTACTGTTCTTGGCACTTTGCAGGAAAGCACCATCCCTAGATGGAGCCTCTGTTGTAACAAATATTGAAATTTTGGATTTCAGTCACTTAGGAGAATGAATGGAAGCATTGGCAGTAGAACGACCGCATACACTGAGCATTAAGCCACATGGAGAAAAAGCTCATGAGGCTAGTTTTTTTTTTTTTTCTTTTTGTTGTAGGGGATTTGGCCGAAGTAGATATTTTAATAAATACAACCCCGATCCCCGAATTCACTAAATTATTAAAGGATAATCCAGGTCAAATAAAGATTAAGAAAGATTAATGTTAATAAATCTCATCGCAATTTTGCGATTCGAGATTTCTCGCGTCAAGTATTATCGAAGTCTTGACACTTAAATCCACAAGAGGTTAAATATTAATTTCTAATCATATTAATTTCTAATCATATTAATTAAGAGATTAAAATGAATGATTATCGTCTAATTAATCCCATCACGATTTCGTGATTCAGGATTACTTGCATCTCATAACTCTTGAGGACATGATACCAGAAACCCGAAGGCCTGAAAGAGTGAAATGTAAAAGATGAAATCTATTTTGGGGATTTGGCTGACATGAATATTTTAATAACCACTGTTTTGTTTCCCCGAATCCCAAAAACTCGAAATGAGGACTCGATTCATAAGCAAAACTGCTTTAGAAAAATGCATTTTTCGCAGCCGTGGAGAGGTCGTTTTTCGCGTTTGAATAGTCGATCGACCTCTAAAAATCTTAAGCTGTCCATTGGTATCTTCAAAATTTCATTTTCATATTGGTAAGGTAGTCACAATTCCCCTGCAAGATGAGGTTCATTTTCAGAAATATGGTGTTTTTACTGTGCTGAGTCATCATTTTCAAATGAGGAGTTTGAGTGACTAGAGTATCATTTTGAGAAATGGTTGGAGGATTTTGTGGCTAACACATCATATACCATTAGACTCTTTCATTTTTCCTATAGGTGTCACATATTGGGATAATAAAATTCATCTTCGAGCCCTAATTTTTGGATTTCATATTTTCCTATTTTGACACATGTTTGTTAAATGCAGGTTTGGGAAAAGTGAAAAGGGGTCTCAGGGAACTGAGAGAGGTTTTTTCTCAGAATACACAGATGCAAAAAATTCTCTTTCAATTTATACACAGCTATCACAATTCGATAGATACAGAGCCATAACTGCAACCCTAGTTTTCGACAGTTTGGCCCATTTTCTATGGCAGAAAGTTTCAAGGATTGGTTGTAATTGTTGTTATCTTTTAGATTAGAGAGGATTTCGACCTCAATAGATATATGAGGCATATTTGTAAAAGGAGGAGGAGGGAGTAGTACTCCTGGGCTATAGCACTTGTTTTCATTTTTAATAAAAGAGTGCAGAGCATCTTCGATCTATATCAGAGATTATTGTGATTTTGTTTGCAGAGAATGTCTTATTGCTTTGTTTTCACATCATTTCACTTGGTTTTATTTCCATTTGCTTCCCGATTTGTAACTGTGTTTATAATAGAATTCATATGTTTGTTAGATGCTCTGTTGTTGGACAGGTTATAGGTTGTTTCTTGCAGAGATATGAGGGTTCAGAATTCATCCTTTCTAGATGTTATGTCCCAACTATCTCTTTCCACTGATTTATTCTTGGAATTCACTCATTGTTAAGTGCTCCTTGCATTTCGATATGTTTTCTCTTTATTTTGCTGCCATAATTTTTATAAATCCTTCCCTCTGTAATCAGCTTCTATCATGCCTTTTCTCTATGGATTTCCATTACTAAAACACTCTTATTACTTGCTTGATCATCTGACCACATGCCCAATGGACTACTTTCCAGTCCAACACATCAACCCTAAAAACCCAAAACTTTTTGTTACCTACAGATTTTCCCACTGTTAAGCTTATTGAATATCCTATTGACACATATTTTTGAGAGATCCCTCTCGGGTTGGAAGGGGCAGTTTCCAATAAAAGGTGGTTCGAGCTTATCTTGGAATTTACTTGCATGCAACCCAAGTCAAGTCTGAGTGACAAAATTTATTTCATTTAAAATGTGCTAAGGCTTGGCTCTATTATAGCCTAAAACCAACTCTTGCGACAACAGTGTGAATCCTTCTGCTAAGTGCATAAATAACTTTATTTTATTTTCCTTGGATATGTTTAATGTCAAAGTCATATTCACTTAAGAATTCCAACCATCTTGTTTGTCTAGCATTTAAATTTGGTTGTTCAAACAAATATTTCAGACCACTATGGTATGTCCTTAATTTGAATTTCCTCCCCATTAAATAATGTTTCCACATCTTCACTACATGAACTATGAAAAGAAACTCCAAATCATGTGTGGCACAATTCATATCATGTTCTTTAAGCTTTATAGAATCATAACTAATGACATGTCCATTTTGAGTGAGGACTCCATCATGTCTTTCTTTGCATGCATTTATACATACCACAAAATTCTCATTTGGGTTGGAAATCTTCAGAATAGGTGCACTGGTAAGTAAGTCTTTCAATAAAATAAAATTTTCTTCACACTCTATTGTCCATCCAAACTTATCTCTCTTATTTTATAAATAAGTTATGGGATAAGAAATCTTAGAGAATCCTATTATACATATTTTGTAGTATCCGACTAATCCCATAAAAAACATGACTTCTAAAACATTCTTTAGTGTTGGCCATCCTCTAATGGATTCAGTCTTCTTTGAATCTACTAAGTTATACCTTCCTCTGAAATAATGTGCCCCAAATAATGAATCTTCTCTTGCTAGAGACAACACTTGCTTAGCTTGCAATATAGTTGATGTTCCCTTATCTCTTTCAGTACTAATGTCAAGTGATGTTTGTTTTTCTTCTGATTTGGAATAAATAAGTATGTCATCTAAGAACACAACAATGATCTTATATAGATAGTTTCTAAATATGYCATTCATCAAGCACATAAATGTATATTGTGYATTGGTTAGTCCAAATGGCACCACCACAAATTCATAATCATAATACCTGGTTCTAAAAGTTTTCTTACTCATGTTTTCTTCCTTGATTCTCACCTGGTGATATCCTTATCTCAAGTTTATCTCTGAAAATATMTTTTCTCTTGTTAGTTGGTGAAAGATGTCATCAATTTTGGGCAAAGTTCATTTGTTCATTCATATTTAATGGACAATCTTTGATAGTTTCATTGATCCTCCTTTTAGTTCATGTGGCTTGTTGAACCAACYATGATATTTCAWGTTTACTTTTTCTCAAATGGAATTTGTCCACAATTTTTGGATTGATGTAACTATAGATTTCTCTTAAATCAATTAAAATAAAAAATAAAAAAATTATGATCTTACCTTCCACCTCAATCATATGGGATTGGTGTTCTTCTTGTCGATATTCTAGGGATGCATATATCCTTGGAATATCTATGCATGGGTCTTCTAATGGGCCCTTTGTTTCTGAAATGGATAAGGCCAATGCACAAAGTCAAATCAGTCGCATGACAGTGAGAAGGAAGAAGTTAAATGAACACCACAACAAATGGAATCTTGAGAAGAAACAAAAATGTCAATACCATGGGCGCATTAAATAATACAAGAAGCAAGGAAGATTGGATTCGATATGATCAACAGGTTGTGTCAAAGACACAAACGTATAAGTAAAAGGGTGATGTAATAGGATGGGGTTAATTATGTTTTCAATGCTAATGATATTGTTGTGATTGTTGGGTTATGTTAGTATTCCTTTAGTTCAGGTCTATTTTTCTATTGCCATGGGAAAGTATTGCAATAGTCTCTATGGGTATCAATGCTTCATTCACAGTAGATCTTGAGTCTATATGTGTTGCACAAGACATTATATTGTAGATCTAGGTGTTGTAAGGAAAAATGTGTCAGAATATTAGATGTAAGAATGGTTTGTACCACTGCTGCTAATACAATGATATAGTTTAGGTCCTACAAATTTGTTTATGAGGATATATTTTATGTTATGAATGGACCTATAATGTTGTTGTTTATATGCTTATTCTTTTCCTTTTTCTAATGTTATATCAATGGTATTGAAACTCAACTTAATCGATAACTTGTGGATCTGAGTAGCATAGAAGGGGATTTGTGATGCAGAAGCATCACCTTCAATGTCAAAACACAAATGTGGAGGCAAAGGAACGACATATCAACAATGACAGAGCTTCAAATCAAAAATTAACTCATAATTAAATCGGGTTGTTGAGATATTTTGTAAACAACATTTTAAAAATGTAACTTGTTTGTAAAGACGTGAAGGACTATAAGGGATTGCAGATATTGAGTGTTGACTCTTATCTGGCAATAACTGTTAGTTATTGTAATAGGACAGAGTAGGTAACTGCTAAGAGATTGATAGGATAAGTTGTCGACATGATGAGAGATCTTGTGGAGCCAGTCCTTAGATAGTTTTTCATTGTTGCATTGTAATAGAATGGAAAGAATAGAAAGAATGAGATAGAGATCCAAGAGATCAGTAGAACAGAGTAGAGTAGAAGAAACATTATGTAATTTGTTTTCATGAAGCAATAGAACAGACAGAATTGTCCCAAATCCTTGGAATATATTCATTTGATGTATGGATGAATGAATTCTATATTCTATGTGTGTGATTTATTCCATTTTCTTTCATGTGTGATTGTTAGAGAAGTATTAGTATGAATTTGTGACGAATATGGATGAGTTTCAATTGTTTCTCTTATGACACTTGTATGCAAGGTGTGCATCTTGAACGCAAGGAGTGCATCGACTGAGTCTCAGAGTGACTTATAGAAGTTCATAGAGAACAAAGGAAAATTATACTAGGTGCAAGGTGTGCACAGCGTCGTGAAATGACCAAGCGTCGAAGAACCCGAACCAGAGTAACGCCAGGTGAGCGAGAAGAATTTATTTTTAAAAAATCCTTCGATCTAAGTTATCAAAATCTCGAGAATGAAAGGTGTGCATGGGGGATCAAAATCCTTTTAAGGATGAAGCTCAAAAGGGATATCACTTTCCATAAAGTGAGAGAGAGATATGATAGTCAGACTCGTAAGGAGGATTAAAGGTTCAAAAAATTTGAAGACGAAGAAATATTCCAAGTCAGAAGAACTCAGAAGCTCAGGAGGACGAGCGATAGTGGTCATTGGATCACTATAAAAAATATTAACAGTTGTTTGATCAGAGTGAAATGCACGAGTGTTAGTACTTCGCAAACAGAGGAGAGAGAAAACTCACAATAGTTGAGAACTGAGATTTTCGGAGCCCGAAGAGCCGAAGATCCAAAATAGGATCTCAGTCACCCGCTCAATAGGAAAAGATATGAACCATCATATTGTTCGAGGAAAATTCCAAGTGACATATCGCCCAAGTAAATATGAGCCTTCATATACCGTGAGTCCAGGAGGAGGCGAGTTTGAACTTTGAGATTTTCGAAGCGCAGATTGCCAAAGGGCCGGAGTGAATTTGGACTGTTAGAACTAGGAGGACATGTGTCAGCAGGTCGAAAGATCCAGAGGAAGGCGAAGGTTGAAGTGTTGAAACACCTGAAACATGAAGAGTCGAAGGGTTGAGAGCCATCGATCTATAAGTGGACACTTGTGAACAAATCATGATCTCCAATAAAGTTGAAGTGATTTTTCAGTTTGAAATATGAGATTTCGTAAGTGCAAAGACCCGAATACCTTAAGTAAAATCTAGGCCATGAGATCGAAGGGAGACGAGACGTGAATCTTTGAACTCTGGGTAAGTTTCTGAAGTGATTCTTATCCGTTAGATTAGGAGGAGATAGGGTGCCAATCTGTGAGCTCTAGGTAAAGACTCGAATAAATCCTTGATCATTGGATCAAGAGGACACGCATTAGTGGATCATAGACTCCAGGTAAAAACCATTGGGAAAAACAAATTTGATATTTGAGATCTCAGAAGTCCGTAGACCCGAAGGAGATATCGATTGTCGATTGACAAGATGGTCACAGGATCGTTGATATAACTTGAAAGTTCAAACATTCGAAGTGGGAGAAGAACCATTGATGGAGTAGGACATGTGTGAGCATATCATGAGTTCTAGAATATTTGAGTACGAAAGAAATTTGGGTTTGAGATTTCAAAACTCCAAAGTTTGGAGTTGCGAAGGATATCACAGTCGTTGATTGAAGGAGGGGCAGATCTAGTCCATAGATTTGAAAGGTGCATATATGAACTGTCGATTTAAACGTTTTCATCAAGATCGTGAGATCAACAATCCCGTAGCATTGCAGGAACAAGAGTTGTCCATATTTTGAAATATTGAGGGTTGGCCGCAATCCAAACTGTGGTTTCATTAGGAGGACACATGGAGGTTGGAGGAGCATTGTGGTCCCAAAAGTAATTTGACTTCAAACCTCTTGTATCCGTTCCCTCAATCGCATGGTCATTACTGAGGTCACATCAAGAGGGGGCTTATCATAAAAATGGAGTTGACGCCTGACACTCTGAGCTTTCGGAGGAGATTGAAAGGGAGGGTTTTGGGTGCCATTAAAAACTACAACAAGAAGCCGAAAGGGCCTCTGGTTAGTCATAGAAGGAAAKCATTAAGGTTTCATAGAGTCACTCGACTCTAGAATTAGAGATCCAAKACCAGGAGGTCGTGCATCCCTATGGTAGAGTAGGGGGGGMTACATCAGGTGGTATCAGAGCTGATATTGAGTTTGTTTGCAGAAACCAAGCAAAGGAGAAAGGAGGTAAATTGATATCATTTGTGGTATCAAGAATTTGATTTATGTTGTTGAACATGACGCAGTGGAATCATGCCACCTAGAAGGCATAGAGAGAATGCATAAATGGAATAAGAAATGAGGCGACTCCGAATGAGACTGGAGGCCATGGAAACAATGTAGAGAAGATCACCAGATGTTGGATATATTAGTGAAGCTGAGAGTGAAGAAGAAAAGGTCGAAGAAAATGTAGCAGAGGATGTTGCACAAGATCGCTTAATAAAAGTTGTTTCAAAAATAGGAGCCAGAGCAAGGATAAAGGTACCAATGTATGAAGGAAATTTAGAAGTTGAATAATTATTAAATTAGGTACATGCTATGGACAAATACTTCGATTACGAAGATATCGAATAATATAAGATGGTGAAGCATGTAGTGACAAGAGTGAAAGGTCATGCAATGCTATGGTGGGATGAATTGCATGTCGAAATCATGAGAAATGGTAAGTAGAAAATTAAAAACTCGAATAGGATGGTAGCCAAGCTGAAGGAAAAATTTATCCCAAAGGACTATCAAATCAATTTGTTTAGAAGATTGCAAAACCTGAGACAGAAAAACTTATTAGTGAAGGAGTAGACTGAGGAATTTTACAGACTAAACATCAGGGTTGGATAGACAGAAGATGAGGATGAAAAGAAAGCCAGATATATCAATGGGCTAAGATACGAAGTACAAGAGGAGATCAACATGATGTCGGTTAGTACATTCGAGGATTCTTATCAAGAAGCGTCGAAAGATGAAGAAAAATTGGCCAGGAAACAAATTCAATGAAGCAGAGGTAAGGGAACCACCAGAGAGAAGTTCCAGAAGCCGAAGTATGAAGCTGACAAACAACATAGTCACCATGATAAGGGTGGAAGTTCTAAAGAAGGACAGTATGGAGGAAGAATCTTTTTTTCCAGAGGAAGAGGAAGAGGAAGAGCCAAAGGAGGCATAGTTAGATGGTATACCTATGGAAAGTAAGGTCAGGAGTCTTGTGAATGTCCCGAGAGAAAGTAAAAAGGAGGAGGTGAAGAAGATATTGCTGAAATACAGAAGCATGTGGAAGCAGAAGCAAGAGAAGGAGGAAAGAACCTCATGATGAGGAAGATTCTTCTTAAACCAGAGAAGGAAATGGAGGAACCAGTTTAGCGAACAATTATGTTCATAATTGCTTGCAAGACGAAAGATAGAGTTTGCAAGGTTATTATAGACAGTGGGAGCACTGACAATCTAGTATCCACAAAGATGCTGGAGAAACTGGAGTTGAAGACAATTGCACATCCAGACCTGTACAAGGTATCGTGGTTGCAGAAAGGACATGAAGTAATATTAAATCAACAATGACAAGTTGAATTTAAAATAGGAGGTTATAGGGATGAAATATTATGTGATGTAATTCCTATGGATGTCTATCATATTTTATTGGGGAGGTTGTGGCAGTTTGACATAAAATTTATTCATGATGGGAGAAAGAATACTTATACCCTACAAAATAATGGTAGGACACATATGTGGTTACCAATAGAAGACAAAGAGCAAAAGAGGGAAGCTAGTTCAAGTATACTTCTCATGAGTGGGAAGGAACCCTTGAATGAATTCAAGAAGGAGAAATAAATACAGTTTGTTGTTGTGAGGAAGCCTAGAGTTATCCTTACAAGTACTTATGTGCAAGATTTTCCTGAAGAAATCCAGGAACTGTTAGAAAAAATTGCTGACATAGTAGTGGATGAATTACCTCACTCATTTCCACCCATCTGGAGTATAATCCATCATATTGACCTTATTCTAGGGGCTATTTTACCAAACAAAGCAGCTTATAGGTTGGCACCTAAAGAGAATGAGGAAGTCAAAAATCAAGTCCAAGAGTTGTTGGATAAAGGTTTAGTCAGGGAAATCCTAAGCCCATGCGCGATACCAACTGTGTTAAGTCCAAAGAAGGATGGAGGATGGAGAATGTGTACAAATTCTCGAGCCATCAACAAGATAACCATTAGGTATAGATTTCCTTTACCGAGGATGGATGATTTGATGGATTGTTTGAGTTGAGGGATCTATTTTTCCAAGATAGACTTCAAGAGTGGATATCATCAAATAAGAATGAGAGAGGGAGATGAATGGAAAACAACATTCAAGACAAATGAAGGATTGTTTGAATGGATGGGCATGCCATTTGGGTTGATAAATGCACCAAGAACATTTATGATATTGATGAATGTAGTGTTGAAAGACTTCATAGGGAATTTTGTCATAGTATATCTGGATGACATAATAATATTTAGTAAGACAAAGGGAGAACACTTAAGACATTTGACATCAGTGATGGAAAAGTTGCAACAAGAGAATTTGTTGATAAATCTGAAGAAAAGTTATTTTATGAAGAAGGAAGTCATATATTTTTGTTTCATGGTCTCTTCAAATGGATTGAAGATGGATCCGGAAAAGGTAAGAGCAATCAAAGAATGGCCATCCCCAAGCATGATATTTGAGGTAAGATTTTTTCATGGGTTAGAAAGATTTTATAGAAAGTTTATCAGAAGTTACAGTGGTATATGTGCACCCATGTTGGACATTGTGAAGAAGAAACACAAGTCCTTCAGTTGGACAGAGGAAGCGGAAAAGAGTTTCAAAGTGATGAAAGAGAAAATCACAAAACAACCAATTTTGGTCTTGCCATATTTTGGAAAAAAAATTCAAGTGATATTTGATGCAAGTGGATTAGATTATTGGAGCAGTCTTGAGTCAGGACAATAGGCCAGATTCTTATTTCAGTGAGAAGCTAAATGACGCCAAGAAGAAGTATTCCACATATGAAAAAGAATTTTATGCAGTGATTCAAGATTTGAATAAGTGGAGACACTATTTAATTCCCAAATAATTTGCCTTGTATAGCGATAACCAAGCTTTGCAATTTATTACTAGGCAAGAAAAGTTGAATCAGAAACATGCTAAATGGGTAGAATTTATGAAAAATTTTACTTTTGTTACTAAGCATGTTGTTGTAACTGCTAGCAAATTTGCAAATGATTTAAGCAAGAGGAGTTTGATTGTACAGGAATTCCAAGTGGAGACCTTAGGGTTTCAACACCTCAAAGAGATGTATAAAGAAGATCCATATTTTAAGGAAGCTTATGAGGCATGCAAGAATCCTTTGTTGGGATATAGAATCCTAGGGACTGAATATTTGATCCAAGATGGATTAATGTTCAAGGGAAACCAATTTTGGATACCGAAATGCTCAATGAGAGATAATTTGTTGAAGGAGAAACACAACGAAGGTTTAGCTTGACATTTTGGTCACGATAAGACATTTTCGCAGCTGAKTAATTCGTATTATGGGYCGAGCATGAGCGAAGAGGTGAAMAKTWTTGTGAACAAATGCATAATTTGTCAATATGTAAAAGGAAGACAACAGAAAATTGGTTTGTATCAGCCATTACCAATTCTAGAAGGGTCGTGAGATGTAATGAGTATGGATTTTTTTTTGGGGATTGCCTAGAACTCAAAATGGGAGTGATTCCATATTTGTTGTGGTGGACATATTTTCAAAAATAACACATTTCATACCATTCCAGAAGACAAACGATGATACACACATAGCTAATTTGTTTTTTAGAGAAGTGGTGAGACTACATGGATTGTCGAGGACCATAGTCTCAGACAGGGACACCAAATTTGTAGTTCTATCGAAGAGGCTAGGGACAAACTTGTCCATTAGTTCGCCATATCACCCTCGGATAGATGGATAGACTGAAGTAGTAAAAAGGAGTCTGGGAAACTTGTTAAGAAGTTTAGTCACTGAGAAAGGTAGTCAATGGGATCAGATTCTGGCACAAGTAGAATTTGCATTCAACAATTTAGTGAAAAGGAGCACAGGGAAAAGTCCATTTGAAATTGTGTATGGTATACATCCAAGAGGGATTACAGAGTTGAGAGATTTGAATCAAGATAAGTTCAGAAGTGTTGGAGTAGAGGATTTTGCAACAGAAATGAAGAAACTCCATGATAGAGTCAGAGAATAGCTACAGAATAGCAACCAGAAATACAAGAGAAGAGTTGATCAAAAGAGGAGAGAAGTTCAATTTGAAGTTGGAGATGAATTTTTAGCTCATTTGAGAAAAGAAAGGTTTCCAAGGGGAACATATAAAAAATTGAAGATGAAGAATACAGGACCATGCAAGATTCTCAGAAAATTTGCATCCAATGCTTATGAAATTGAGTTGCCGGACAATGTTGGGATATCACCGATATTCAATGTTGCAGACCTGTATCCTTAGAGGAGATATGAGGCAGGAGAATTAGATTATCAAAAATAAGTTCGGTAGAAAGAACAATTGCCCACAGAAGAAAAAACTCTGATGGATAAAATCATTGAACAAAGAGATGAAAAGAAGACTAGGAGAAAGACATATCATGAATACTTAGTGAAGTGGAAATATCATCCAGTGGAAGATGCAAGTTGGGTTACAGAACCTGATATTTTGAAGCATAGAAAGACAGTGCAGGAGCTCATGGAAAAGAGTCCATGAAAAGTTTAATCAGAGGAGTATGATGCAGGAGCGTCACCTTCAAAGTCAAAATGCAAGCTTGGAGGCAAAGGAATGACATCTCGGCAATGACAGAGTTTCAAATAACAAATTAAATCAGAATTAAGTTGGGTTGTTGAGATATTTTGGAAATAACATTTTTAAAATGTAACTTGTTTGTAAAGTCGTGAAGGACTATAAGGGATTGMAGATATTGACTATTGACTCTTATTTGTCAATAATTGTTAGTTATTGTAATAGGATAGTGTAGGTAACCGCTAAGAGTTTCTTAATATAGGTTGCAGACATGACAAGAGAGCTCATGGAGCAAGGCCTTAGATAGTTTTTCATTGTTGCATTGTAATAAAACATACATAATAGAAAGAGTGAGATAGAGATACGAGAGATCATTAGAAGAGAGTAGAGTAGAAGAAACATTATGTAATTTGTTTTCATGAAGGAATAGGAGAGACAGAACTGTCACAAATCCTTGGACTGTGCTCATTTTGTGTATGGATGAATGAATGTTATATTTTGTGTGTGTGATTTATTACATTTCCTTTCATGTGTGATTCTTTGAGAAGTGTTAGTATGAATTAGTGATGAATCTGGATGAGTTTCAATTGTTTCTCTTCTGACACTCGTATGCAAGGTGTGTTAATCGAATGCAAGGAGTGCGTCGATTGAGTCTCAGAGTGTCTCAAAGAAGTTTGGAGAGAACAAAGGAAACTTAAATCGGGTTCAAGGTGTGCACAACGTCGTGAAATGACCAAGTGTCGAAGAACCCAAACCAGAGTAATGCCAGGTGGGCGAGAAGAATTTATTTTCAATAAATCCTTTGATATGATTTATCAAAATCTTGAGAATGCAAGGTGTGGATGGGGAATCGAAATCATTTTAAGGATGAATCTCATAACGGATAGCACTTTCCATAACGTGTCAAAGAGAGCCAATATTCGGACTCGTAAGGAGGAGTAAAGGTTTGAATCCTTTGAAGACGAAGAAATCTTCCAAGTCGAAAGAACTCATAAGCTCAGGAGGAGGAGAGACAATGGCCATTGGATCACTGTGAAAAAGATCAAAAACTGTTTGATCATAGTGAAGTGCAAGAGCCTTAGCGCTTCGCCCACAAAGGAGAGAGAAAACTCACAAGAGTTGAGAGATGAGATTTTCGGAGCCCGAAGAGCTAGAGATCCGAAATAGGATCTCAGCCGCCCGATTAGTAGGAACATATCTGAACCATCGGATTGTTCGGGGAAAAATCCAAGTGTCGGATATCCCAAGTAAATCTTATTCGTCAGATACCGTGAGTCTGGGAGGAGGCGAGTTTGAACCTTGAGATTTTTGAAGCATGGAGAGTCAAAGAGTCAGAGTGTATCTAGACAGTTGGATCTAAGAGGACACGTGTTGGTAGGTCAAAATATCCAGAGGAAGGCAAAGGTTGAAGTGTTGAAACACCCAAAACTCAAAGAGTCGAAGGGTCGAGAGCCCTCAATCTATAAGTGAACACTTGGCAACAGATCATGAGCTCCAGGAAAGTTGACGTGATTTTTCAGTTTGAAATCTGAGATTGCCAAAGTGCAAAGACCCGAATACCCGAAGTAAAATATGGGCCATGAGATCTAAGGGAGATGTGGGGTGAATCCGTGAACTCCAGGTAAGTTCACAAAGTGGTTCATAACCATTGTATTTAGAGGAGATGTGGTGCACATCTGTTAGCTCTGGTTAAAGACCCAAAGAAATCATCGATTGTTAGATCAAGAAGACACGTGTTAGTGGATCACACACTCCGGGTTAAAACCATTGGGAAAAATAAGTTTGAGATTTGAGATCTCAAAAGTCTGGAGACCCAAAGGAGATCTCGACCATCAATCGATAAGAGGGTCGCAGGACCATTGATCTGATTTGAAAGGTCAAACATCCGAAGTGGGAGCATAAATGTTGATTGAGTAGGACAGGTGTCAGTAGATCGTGAGTTCCGGAAGATTTGAGTATGGAAGAAAGTTGGGTTTGAGATTTCAAAACCCCAAAGTCTAGAGTTGCGAAGGAGATCATAGCCATTGATTGAAGGAGGGGAAGATCTAGTCCATAGATTTGAAAGGCATAGATCTGAACCATCGATTCAAATGTTATCGTAAATATTGTGAGATCGACAATCCCGTAGCATTGCGGGAACATGAGTTCCGCGGAGTTTAAAATATTGAGGGTGGGACGCAATCCAAACCATGGTTTTTTCAAGAGGACATGTGGAGGTTGGAGGAGCATTGCAGGAAGAAAAGTAGTTTGACTTCAAACTGGTTGTAGTTTCTCCCACAATTTCATGGTCATCGTTGAGGTCACATCAAGAGGGGGCTTATCTGAAAAAAGGAGCTAATGCCCGACACTTTGAGATTTTGTAGGAGAGAGAAAAGGAGGGTTGTGGGTGACATTAAAACCTACAAAAAGAAGCTGAAAGGGCCTTTGGTTAGTCACATAAGGAAACCATTAAGGTTTCAAAGAGTCACTCGACTCTAGAATCGTAGATCCAAGACCGGAAGGTCTCGCATCCCTACGGGAGACTAGGGGGGGATGCATCAATTTGATGTTTCCTTCTCTATAACTCCTTTCATATTTCAAGTCTCGCTTTCTCTTTGGATCATAACTCCTTCCCTTTTTGAAGGTTGAATATGCCAGTGTATCTACACTATAATGGTTATTTTTTGTTGGAAACTACCGAGAACCATGGTCTCAAGCTTGTGCCAACATCTTATACTACATTATCCTCTTGGATGTTGTTTAGTTTCCTCATTGTGTCTTCTATGTGATGGAAATACATGGTATCTTCTTTAAATCCCCTAAATTTTATTGTTGGTACACACAAAGACATTGGAACTTGTACACACAGACCTCTACGGGCCAACAATAACACAAACTTTAAAAGATGAGAGTTATTTTATAGAATGAAATGGGTTACATTTCTTAAAGAAAAATATGAATAATTTGATAAGTTTAAAGCTTTCAAAGAAATGGTTGAAAATGAGAGTGATTTAAAAATCAAGTGTTTAAGATTAGATAAAGGAGGTGAGTTTACATCTTATGAACTTGATAAATTTTGTGAGAATTGTGGAATCAAGAGGCATTTTTCGAAAGAAAGAAATCCACAACAAAATGGAGTTGTAGAAAGGAAGAACAAAACTATACAATAAATGGCTATAACAATGTTGAACGAATCCAAACTATGAAACACATTTTGGAGAGAAATAGTGAGCACAATAGTCTACATTTTGAATAGAGCACAAATTAGAGTGAACACCAACAACACATATTTTGAATTATGGAAATGAAAACCAGCTACAGTAAAATACTTCAAAGTATTTGGAAGCAAGTTCTATATAAAGATAAATAAATATAATTTGGGAAAGTTTGATTCTAGAACAAACAAAGGTATATTTCTTGACTATGCATCTAGAAGCAAGGCCTACAATTGCTACAACAAAATAATGCACAAGATTGTAGCTAGTATTGATGTAAGAGTGGATGAATCCATACCTCAATAGTAAAATTCATAAAAAAAAATGAATATCTAGAGGAAACAACCTACAAAGAACAAGAAGAAATAAAATTCCAATATCAAAAGCCACCATCCATAATTATCCAAAAGAATCATCAAGAAAGTCAAATTCTTGGTGATATAGATGCAGGAGTTGAGACTAAAAAAATATTGAACTTTTATTTTCTATCTAAAATAGATCCCAAGAATTTTACACAAGCTAGCGAAGATAAACATTGGTTTAGTGCTATGGAAGAATAACTAAATCAGATTGAGAAGAATGAGACATGGGAACTTGTTCCTACACCAAAATACAAGAGTGTGATTGAAACCAAATGGGTCTTCAGAAACAAATTGGATGAATATGGATGAGTAGTAAGAAATAAAGAAATATTGGTCTATAAAGGGTATGCTGAAGTTGAGGGTATTGACTTTGAAGAAACATTGCTCCAGTTGCAATATTAGAAGTAATTAAAATGTTTTTGGTATTTTTTTGTTTCAAGAACTTTAAATTCTATAAAATGGATGTCAAGTCAGCCTTTCTAAATGGAAATATAGAAGAAGAAGTATATATTCAACAACCATAAGGATTCAAATTGTCAGAAAACTAAGATTATGTATGAAGAATGAAGAAAACACTGTATGGACTAAAGCAAGATCCCAGAGCTTAGTATTCAAGGCTTAAAAAATACCTACAACAACAAGGTTTCAAAAGAGGACTTCCAGACAATAATATTTACATCAAAAGAAACAATTAATATATGTTACTCATTGTGGTTTATGTGGATGATATCATTTTTAGAAGTAGTGTTGATAGCATGAGCCAAACGTTTATAGAATAAATGAAAAAATAATTTGAGATGTCCATGCTTGGAGAATTGTCATTCTTTATAGGTTTTCATATTTCTCAATCCAGCAAATTCATATTCACTTCTCACACCAAATATATCAAGAAAATGTTCAAGAAACTTAGAATGGAAGACTGTGCACCTGTCACTACACCCATGATAATAGGATGTAAGTTGAGAAAAGATGAAGAATCTCTAAAAGAAAATCAAACATTGTACAGATCAATGATTTCCTTCCTACTATATGTGACAATATCAAGGACAAACATCATGCACGCAGTAGTATTGGTTACAATATTTCAATCTGCACCATGTGCAAGAAGTAAAATTAATATTTAGATATATGAAGGGAACATTGTACTTTGGCTTATGGTATTCAAGTGTTAGAAAAGAGAGGATTGCAAAGAAATAAAATAAAATAGATGTATAAATAGAACACAAAATATACACAATAAAACAAAGACATGAATATATGTGGTTCACCCGACGTGGGCTATGTCCACCAGAGAAATTTCTAGTCCTTCCTTTATTATGATCCAACAGATGAAGGGATACAACCTATAACACTCTCGTTGTAACTTCCTCTTCTACCTCTCACACTATCCACTCTTAGAATAAACTATTTTTCTCTCTCCACACATCGACAATATAATTCCTCATAAAACAGGGTTGCCTTCTAGGGAAAAAAACCCTAACATAACTTCTATCATCATATTTGCAGCCTTATAATGAGCAATCGAGTTTGATTTCAAAATTACAACATTTTACAAGGAAGTTTTCCAATAAAATTATTTTCAGTGGCATTTCCCCCGAACCCTCGCCAAGGGTGGTATCCATTAATTATCGTCTCCCCATAGACCTCCCCTATGTCCAAATGTGGGGGGGAAAGGCTGCCCCACACCCCCCATTAGGAAATGACGTCCAAATGTGGCTAAAAAAAGACCTCTGAATTAGAAATATAATCAGGATCCACAACCAACATCAAGAGGTAAGGACTTCTCTCTAACAACATATACATATGCAGATTGGGCACAACGTATTGATGAAAAGAAAAGTACCAGTGAAGGACAATTATTTCTAGGAATTTTTATAGTATCATGGTTGAGAAAGAATAAAACTTCAATCTCTCTATCCATGGTAGAAGTCAAATATATTGCAGCAACAACATGTTGCACACAAGTTTTCTTGATGAAGAAGACACTAAAGTATATCATGGTAGAATATGATATTCCAATCTAAATCATATGCAACAACACGAGTATAATCAACATCTCAAAGAATCATGTTATGGACTCAAAGAAAAAGAATATTCCAATAAAGTACCACTTCCCAAGAGAACATGTAGTCAAGCAAAGTGTGAAGTTGGAATACATTACCACCAAAGAATAGGTTGCAGATATTTTTACCAAATTCTTTTCGAGAGACACATTCGAATATATTAGAAATAATTTTGGAGTGATATCCCTCTCACATTATCATTAAAGAGAAGAACAATCTCAAGGAGAGCATCCCTATTCTATTAATTTCAAATCAGGAGAAGTTGTAGAGAGAGGAAGAATTGCATACATAAGGAAAGTTGCAGACAAGGAGAGTATCATAATTGACTAAGGGTTTCCATAATTAAAAATGGTGATATTGTTGGAAATATTATTTTCATTGATTTCAAAGATAGGGGGATACTATATATGTCCAAGATAAACATTGCAAAATGGATATTGTTGGAAATATTGTTTTGGTATTTTTTATGCTTAGTTTGGATACCCTATCTTCGAAGGAATTTTTACTCTAAATAACTATTTCAAATGGGAGCATAGGTTATATGGTTGGAAATATTATTTTGAGACCTTTCCAATGGTATATGGCACTCCCTATGACTCCTTAGGAATGAGGAGATATGAATTTTTTTGTCAAAGAACCTAGCCAGAAAGTTTAGATCAGTGAGTCGGTCTTTATAGGTTGGACCTAAAAGTGAGCAAAGAACCACTATAAATATATGATAGTTGTGTGTGTTTTAAGAGCATCCAAGAAAGTAGATCAAGTTTGAGGTGCACATGAGAATTTGGAGAGTATTCTTGGGTTCTAAATATGTCCAAGAGGAGTTTTCTTGGTGTTTTAAGGGTGTGCTATGAATGACTAAGGTCTATGATGTTGCAAAGTAATTTTTTTTGAGGTTGTGATACTGCATTTTAGTATTATATTCTTAGAATGATGCTATGAGGTTCGTTAGGGCATTAATGCTAAATCTAATTAGGGTTTAACTATGTCTTGGGTATAAAGAAAATACATGTGTTTGAGCATGGACGTTAAGGGCATGATGATGCTATGAAATACATGAAGTATGAATCATGTGAGTGAAGTCATAAGTACTCTGTGTATGAAGATCTTAGGTTGGTTCCTATAAATTTCTTATTGAGTTGGTGCTCAATTGAGGAGATCCGTTGCTCTAGTAGGTTGGTGCCTACATAATATCTTGTTGAGTCGATGTTGAACTCAGAATATTGGTGTCTCCATTAGGTTGGTTCCTACAAACTTTCTAACAATAGGTTCATTCCTACATACATTTGTAAAGATAAGTTTTTGTGGTTTTTTCTTGCAAGGGTTTCCACTTTAAACTCTATGCATTGTGATTTGAGTTTATGTTTGATAATGAATGATTCATGATATATGTGCTAATGAATGATTCATGAATGTTTAAATAATTAAAAGGAATCTTATATTTATTCACCCCCCCTCTTAGTATAAGAATAAGTTCAACACAAGGAAGCTGGAAATGAATTGCCATCATGAAAGTTATATCCTAGGGGGTGCGTATAGTCCAAGGAAGGGAATATGGCCTATGAGGAAACTGAAAAAGGTTATCCAATAAGAGAAAGGAAACCAAAAATAATATTACAACCTATGAGGGAGTGAGAACATAACCAGGTGATCCAAAATCTAGCTCGAGAAGTGAATTAGAAGTTTGTAGGAGAGATAAATTCACTAGCTTCCATAAAAACCGAAATTAGAAACTTCTTACACATTTGCAATAGATTTCGAATAAGAACCATTGATATCCCATATTTGAAATGGATGTGCAAAAGAAATTAACAAGCAATTGGGTTATTTCAATAGATTATGATGACTATGTCCACGAAAAACAACCTTAAACAGAACTACAATAGAATTCTTATTTGTTAAAAACACACATCCTTCCATTAAAATACATACCAACTACATTTCATCACAAATATAGAGAAACTCCCATAATAATGAATAAATTAACACATACCAACTAAGAATTTTCCCTGTAAACCCAAATGGAAAAACCAATTTCAAATGGAGCTCAATGTTTCATTTCAGCAATCTCTGGTACAAGGTAGATCTGTTGATACTGAGAGGGGGGTGAATCAGT
>SNQJ01S0021319.1:139077-156320 GCA_010110895.2 Picea sitchensis
ACTTCCTTTTTCAATTCACTTTGTCATCTTCAAAAATTCATTTCTCCTCAACCATGAGGATACATGTGACATGCCACATACCACCGGAAACATCATGATGTATACTATCCATTCATGGGTGTTTTATATGCATGTGCATTTTCCTTCATGTCCAAATACCTTTATCAATGTGGTGGTCCAAAACCCATGACTAGGGTTGACAACAATGACAACAATCAATCTTCCAACCAGATCTTGGATCTTTATACCTCTTCCTCTCTTTGCTATAAAAAATACATTTGAGAGTGAAAATCATGAAATATATAGGGAGAGATAGGGGTAAGGGGAAGGTCAACAACCATGAACCTTAATTTCCCATTCCTCAATCTTTCTCTACTGTCTTATTCTATGTTTTAATTTTCATTTTATTTTTTTCCCTCTCACATTTGTCTAATTCATCTTTACATTTTCTTTGTTTTATAATGTTTTCTAACCTTAATAAAGTTTTGAGTTAACCTTGTAGGTACTGATTCTTACAACCATTTGTTGGTTCAGATCCATTTTAGATCAGGTAGGTATACTATGATTTAGTCAATGATACCAATAGGTTGGAGTGAATATTCATTTTTAAGTAAATGGGAATGATGGAGTTGTACAATAGATGTGTCAAGGTGGCTCACTTTCATGTATATAGTTCTATATTTGGACAATGCATATGCTATTGGTGTGTGGTGTCTCTACGTGATTCATTGGAAGAGAGGTACATTTAGATTTTTCCTCAATAACTAGGGTTAGGGTAGGTAAATGTTTATCATCAACTAATGGAGAATATGGAGTGTTCATCCAAGGAATGTCAATTAGTAACAAGTGAGGAATATGGGAAGATCAAGTATATGAGTATTTTCAGGTGTTTGAGGGTGTTCTATGCGATAATGGGGATATGGATAGAAGGTGTATCTAATCATGGATATTTTTATGTTCTTTTCTCTTATAGGATGGTCCACATTGATGCAAATATCAATTTGTCGATAGGAAAAGGTATGGAAAATTAATTATATAAAATTAGCATGAAAAAATAAAGAGGCTATTTAGTATTCTTATCTATGGACTCTTGCTAATTACAACTCTCGATATCACTGTTCTATGGTGACAACTTAGTGGTTGTTTCATTAGTTTATGGAGGAATATGAATAGAGTATTGAAATGAACAAACACAATATATTTCAAAATTTTGATTGAGAGGCATACTTCAATCCACACTGGTGTCACTTAGATTCTTCTTCATACTAATATATATATTTTTTGATGGCACACACTATAAAACAAAAATCCTACATCTTATGTAATCCATAATTCTCGGGCAAATTTAGCCCGTAAAGTGAACTAGTCACCTTTTCTAGATGCATGAGTGTGTCACCTTGATTCTTGTAATAATGTGACATATCATGATGCACATAAAACACTAAGAGATACTTCATTTTCTTCATAAATGATCCAAGGGAACCAATGACCATCACAATATAGTTTAATGTTCTCTCTAATACCAATGATGTCTTTCTACAATGATGACATATATCTCAAGTGGTATGCATGAGGTATGGAATATTCATGGAATATAAAGAAGGGTTATTGATTATAACAAGGAATTGATATCTATTCGATCTATATATGATCCTTTAGATATTGTTCAAGTATAAAAGGTTTGCATTGAAACAATGGGAATGAATGCAATATTAAGACCATATAAGGGACAAACCTATCATGATATAAATTAGCACAAGTGACATTTAAGAACAAAATGAACAATATGGATCTCATTTGAATGGTTATTTATAATGTGTGGAACTGTATGTCCCATGGGAAAGTTTATCAAAGGTAAACTTTATTACATGATTGATTCCTCATTATGGATAGACAAAAAATGTTTATTCAATCCATCCATGAATATATGGTAAGTTGGGGCTTACTGATATGAAAATTCTTAGATACCATTTATTCCTTTAAAATATACATATAGCATCTAACTTGATTCATAATTAATTCCTTATCATATTGAGGTGATTTGCATAAAAATTATGTTGTTCTCCTTATCCAAAAACTCATAAATTAATGATTAACTTGCAAATTATTGAGCTGACACAATAAAAAATAAAAGAACTCAAATTACATATATTGATGACATAATTCAATTCATCTTCAATCTTTGTCTAGACAATAAGACTGTTCTTCATCATCTCAAAATGAAAAATTATATTAGAACAGAGACTTACAAAAAAACAATTTAATGGACTCTCCTTAATTCCACTACTCAATATAAGAAAATGAGTTCACCATTGGAATCCTTGAAACAATCTGAGAAGTTTGAGTATAAAGTCGACCAAATTCTGAACTAACTCAATTTTACTCTCTTTACAAGCTAAACGATGTACTATGGTTCTTATTAATGAGAATCTAGAGTAAGACTTTTACAAATGACCTCAGATCATAAAATAGAGCTCAAATTCATACTCCTTGCAAAAAATCATAAAAAATGAGTATACATTTGCCTAGGTGCAGTCTATATACCTCATGACACTCATATTGAAACACAACATACTTGGCCTTTTATTAGCACAAAAATCGAGATAGTCGTACAGTACCTCCTCCTCTATATTTGTACCATCTCAACATCCATTCCTCGTCGATTTGTGTGCAAACATGGGAAATCGTGCCCAATATATAGGGTGCAGGATTAACTCCTTGTCTGGATTCATAGGAAAATCATTTATTAAATCATTGGGGAATTCTGTAACAAAGGGATTTCGTTGGAACATTGGTTAGGCCTATGGAATATAACCCAGAGGTTACGGGTTCCACATGGTTTCGATCCTCCATAATCCATGTGTTGGTTTGTTTTATTGTTATATAGTTTATAAGTATATACTATAAATAAAGTTTCGGTGTTATAATTCGTTATCCCCTCGTGGATTTGGAACATAGTTATATTACATTTAAATGAAACCAAGGGTTGAGGGCTAATCCCTCGTCCCTTTTCTCTGACGGCTAAACCTTTAACAAAGGTTAAATAAATTCTCCACCATATATGGTTAAGAACAAACTATGTGGCGTATTGGTAACGAAGGGTTTTTAAGGATTTGAGAGGTCACAAATTCAACCCTCTTGGACTCCCATAATTTTGGTAAATAATAACCATAATTGGCCAATGGGGGGTCGCCACGTGGCATCCTCTCATTGGCTCCATTATGCCATATGTCGACAAATGATTAGTCCACCTGGACTATAGGATATTCCTACTCATATAACAATCTTTCATGCCACATCACATGTATGGCATGTGTGATCATGTGCCATGTGTCACCCTTGTAGTGATGACACGTGTCACCTTTGACTTTTCCCTTTGACGTTTTGCATGTTGACCAAACTTTGACTAGCCATAACTTTTGCATATGAACTCTGTTTGAGGTGTTTTCTGCATCGTTGGAAAAAAATCACTGATATCTACACATTCGTGGAATTTTATAGAGAATTTGGGATATTTTAATTTTAAGATTTTATGGATCCTACTAGACCTCTCTGAGCGTTATGGATCCTCTTGGACCTCTGTTAGCATTCTGGGATCCTCCTGGATCACTTACACACACATCTATATGAAAGGTATAACCATGTGGAAATATAGATCACCTTTTTTCATAATTTCTATGGAAAAAATTCATCATTTTATTAGTTCATTAAATCGAAAGGTTATGGTCTCTCTTGTTCTAGAGTCTGTACTTAAGTATTAGAAGTACAGTGTTTAGGCATCTGAAACTGAGTAAGGGGTAGAGAAGGAAGAAATGGAAACCTTCGGCAAGGGAAGTCAGGGTTGATTTCTAGGTTGTTGTCTAACTTCCAACTATTCTTGGATGGTTATGTCCGTTTCAATCGTTGCCCATGAACGTTCTAGTTCAACCCGGGTAGTGGTTTTTTTAAGAATAGTATAAAAAAAATTCAAAGCAATATGTGTTTGATCTTATAGTCCAAGTTCAATATTAGGCTGTCTTGTCACAGGGACAGTCATAGAGGAACAAAATAATAAGAAAATCTGAAAGAAACTTTTTAGATTCTATCTCGATTTCAGTCGTATAAAGGAGAGTTTACAGCTCCGGTAGTGAAAACATGGTCCAAACCAAAGGCCCTTTCCTGTAACTGAGTTTTATTTTAATAAATGTGTGTAAGGTGTAAGAAAAAATTAAGTTGTCTATCATGTAAGGCTCCTATCAAGGGAGAATCTCACTTATAAACAAAAGAATAAAAAGATAAAGAAATAACCCGATGAAGCATAAAATATATATAGAAATCTAAAATATTCACTGGTCTTATACCTGCGGATAGTCGGTATAGAGGAAAAACGATAAACAATATAGAAAACTAAAATTTATTCACTATAGTAGAGGTTGTACTAAATTATAGCGAAGCATTCATCATATACATATATGAAATGAAATTAGATATGAAATATAAGGAAACAAACTCATAACACAGTCGTGACGGTATCAAGAATCTTTGGAAATATTTTATATTAACTCTCGAGGGAGGAGAATCTCTATTACAATCGACCCAAAAAGGTCCAGCCTCTTTTTCTTCCTTCTATTTCATATTTATACAAATTTACATATGATGGAATCCCAATTGTTCCAGGATTTTCAGTTACAATGAGAAGGAGATCAATCGTTTAATTTCTTTCTCTTATGTATTTATTTGGTACCAGAAGCCTACCCTCTCTCATGCTCGGTACAAGTGACACATTTTTCCACCAGCTAAGATATCAACCTTCAAGGTTCCGCTTGACAATTGGCCTAAAAAAAGTAACAATCTCTGACTAATTGTGGCAACCTTTCTTCCATCTGTCGTTCTAGGCTGTCAATAGCGCACAATTGCACACTTGGTTTAATCATACATTTATCTATTTGAACTATGTCTGCCATAGTTACTTGTGAGATTTCGACCAAATCTCTTTCTTCTTTTTCATTTATATCAAGCGAGAGATTCGCCATATCCATTTGGCTCATTGTCTCAACATTAATCTCTTTATCAATTCCTAACAGATATCCATCTATGGAACTGAAAGCCTCTTCACAAGATTTCCTTACCTTATTGGCTTGCAATTTGCCTTCTGGTATGCCATGTTCCCATTATTTCAACAAAATATTACCTCGGGTCTATTTCGAAATGGAAAACTTAGAAATTTTTCCCCACTCCCTGTTTGTTGTAGCTATTACAGCCTCTTGAAATGCGACCTGAGCTACTCTAGCTTCTCTCTCTCTGACAGAGAAGTTTTCTAATACTTGATCAATAAGCAGACAATTGTCCCAAATCGTTTCTACCTTGGTGAGTAAACTTCGTTGGGCTGCAGAAACTCTGCTCCGAATCTTCATAGCCTGGGACTGGAATATTTCAATGTTTATAACTTAGCTTTTAGCAAACTCCAATATAACATGTAGCTGCCCTATCAAGTCTCTTTGTTGGCCTACCTGTATTTTACTGGTCTGAGCTACCAACTCTGCTTGTTTGAGCTTAGCTTTGAGCAACTCAATTTCCTTTTTGTCAGCCATCCTTGCTTTTTCTATTCTTGTGTTTCCCTGGTGCTTGGTAGCTTCCTCTGCTATGGCTAGCTTAGCTTCTAGGGTTTTGATGAGGCAATTTTTTCGCTTCAGCTGATTTTTCAAAACCCGGACTGAAAATTGGTTTGTCGTAGCATACACCCCTAATGTCCCGACTATTTTTGTCGCAAACTCTTCTTTCTTCTTAGCTTTCCCATCAGTCAACACCCTGAACTTCTTGGTCATTGATCCCTCTTCTTGATATAATTCTCTTTTTACCACATCTTTTCTCTTTTTATCAAAAAAGAACTCATTTGGAGGGAGCTCTTCCATCCTTATAGGTCTCAATTCTTCGTTGAAAATCCACCCTGCGTCTATGTTCCCTTGAGTTGAATGTAAGGGAGTAATGGAGGAGATGGGATCTCCAATTTTCTTAGATGGATGGCCTAGAGTGGTAACTGGAGTCTGCTTTTTCGGTGGATTGGCAGATTTTATTTCTCGTTTTGGACTCTTAGTTTGCTCCTCGCCGTCTTGGTGTTCTTCTTTTCTGGGTGCTAAATCTTTTGGGCCTTTGGCTTCTTTTTGTTGCACCTCTACTGTTATTGGATTTCCACCCCGCAATACTGGGGGAAGACAACTCCGCTGATGTTCTTGGAATTTTAAAACATCAGACCTTTCTTCAGGATCCAGGGCTTGTATCTGAGCCAAAACCTCGGCATAAGATCTCGTGCCTCGAAAAATGTCATCCGAGGGTGAATTTTCATGCTCAAACCTTTTAAGATAGAAATTGGCTAAGTGGTTACTTACAACTCTATGTGGATCTTGCTTCCTGAATTCAACATGAACCAATTTCAGGTCTTCTAGGGCTATTGCCTCAGCTTTAGCATGCCCAAAATCTAACAAAGAATAGGAATGCAGATGAATAGGAAACGTTGGCCATACCTTCTTAGAATATCCCTTAAGGTCCTTGCTTACGCCATCGATTACGGTTCATCTGGAAATCTCACAAAAAGCCATCCTATCAAGTATGAATAATGGTAAGGCATTCAGAGAAACATAAGCTTCGAAAACCCTGAGATATGAAAATTTTTCTTCCACGCACCAGTCGCCTATACTGCCCAAATTTACCGCGATACCATCACCCAGTTAAATATTTCATACACAAAATCTAAGGCTTTGTCTTCCCACATCTTTGAATAGTAGACGTTGATGGGCTCATCCTCCGATGGAGTCCATCTCCAACTCATCAAGGGAAAAGGTGTGAGAAAACACATGGCGTCCATGATATACGTGGACATAAAGAATGAAGAAATGTTTTCACTCTCCCTCTGCGCTCGATACTATGTAACTCGACTGGTCAAACTATCAGACAGTAGTTTACCCGAGTCGAAGGAACAACCTTTGGTGACCGTGTGAATTAGAGGCACCCACTGAAGAAAAAAATGTGTGGTGTCCTCTCTGCCATATAATCTGCAGGTCATCATAGCGATATATTTGAACTGTGGTTCCAGAGAAGCTATTGAATATATACCATTATTGTCTGCCCTGAACTTCGCAAGGTTTGAAACGTATTCTTTGATTAAAACAGACATAGTCTTGTCGTATTGCACACATTCCTTCTATTTAAAATTCTCCAGGAATTCGGAATTGTAAACAAAGTTCAACATGGCTGGCAACTTGTACATAACCTACAATTGTTCAGGTCTGAAAGTCCCAATGGTGACCCTCTTCTCATTGATGATGGTTATGGTTGGTATATCTACATGGTCTAATGCCCACCAGACCATATCGTGATAAGGGAGTAGACATGGCCTAGCAACTACTTTATTCATTTGAGCCTGGACGATGATCTTATACTTGGTGATCAAGTTGTCTTTTTCATTTACACTGGAATCATCGGAAACATCTACCAATTCAGACTGTAGAATCTCATAAATATATGACCAGGTCCTGACAGAGTCGACACTTCGAGGTGAAGTATCTGAAACGTTGTCTGAACCTTGTCCTGAAACCTCAGCATTGGCTTTAGACGCTTTTCATGGGGCCATGGCAGGGGATTCTACTTTATCTCTCCTACGATAAAAATATGTATACATACAGAAATTAGTTCGCTCGCAAAAATTAGGCTTTGTGTAGAATAGAAATGAAATTTGAAACAACAAAAAAAAAAATCCATGTCTTCGACTATTTAAAACTAGGTTGTCCTTAGGGATAGAACGGTCAAATCGTTCTTAAATATAAATTTAGCAATAAAAAAAAAACCCTTACTTGTCAATTCACCTCATTTCTAACTAATGTCATAAATTTTGACAGTTCATAATGCAAGTTGGCGCAAAGAAAGTTTAAAATCACCTCGAAGACTGTGCATATTAATTTTCGTATTAAACAATGAAAATGTTGGCTTAGCTTAATTGATCAGGACTTTTTTGATTATTAATTAATCTTTCATCTCTCGCCTCATTGGGAGCTTTCGCTTTAAACCTTTGAACCTCTAAGACCGGAGATTGCGATAGTTAGCTTTGGTTAATAAAAAACGTAACCATGATTAGGTGCTTAATTAATTGCGTTGTTATTTATATCGCGAGTTAGCGACTCAGAGATTTGAAGGTATCACTTCTGGGAGGCTCGTATGCCGAGTTGCGAAATCACGAGATCGCGATGATATGATTTAATTAAATTGGAGGATAAAAACAGATTAAGTGTTTAATTAATTACGTTTCTATTTTTATTGCGACTTCGCGACTCGACGCTTTGAAGGTGTAGATTTTGAGGGAAAACATGTTGAGTTGCGAATTCTCGACTGAGCTTAACTGCGGCTAAACTTTTTACCTTTAACATTAACTCAAGTTACTAAAACAAGAATCTCGCGGTTTCAACTATCGGGGTTACGACAGTAAGACTTTTGGAGCTAGAAAACGCCAAGACACGAAATCCTGATGATGCTTAGCTATGGTTTAGAGTATTTTTACTCTCGGTAATGATCTGGGTAAATAATTTTTAAAATTAGTTCGTTGTTTCTCCCCTCGAGACTTGTAAACTATGTGATCTATAACTCCCGACATGCGACATCGCGAGGTAAAAGGAGAGACTCGTTTAAACGATAAAAACATAAATCTTACCTTAAGAGTATGATAATTGTTGTTGTTTGTGTGATGAGACTTCTGAGACTTTGGAAAAAATAAAGGAAAATATGAAAACTGGCTTTCGACTTCAAGCATTAAGATATGAGATTTTAAACAGGCTAAAAAAAACAAAGGCGACTCCAACATAGGCTCCAACTAGGGATCCTGTTTTCCTGCAAGATAGGACGAACATTAGACCACATGCTTATATTGGGTAAATGGAGTCAATGGCTTTAATTCAGTGAAAAAGTTCCTTAGAACAGGATACCGAAGGGGAAAGGAACTTCATTTTTTACCTTTGAAAAGATTTTCAAAACTCAGATACTTTTTAAACTCAGTTGTACTCCCTTTCACGAACTTCTCCTTCCCGTTACTGAATTTAGGTCTACATTAAGACAATCAAAATGGTTCTAGGAGACCAAACAGATCTTATGGCTATCGGCTTGCATCAAAAGAAGAAAATTATATGTTTTTAATCAGGAAGCCTTGTCTGAACTTGGGATGTAGATCAGGTTTTAAAAAGAATTGGTTACCAGAGTAGAGTGATATTCATGTATAACAACTTTACAAATATCTCAAATATTGCTTCACTGCCAGCAAGCTTGTTCAGTACCCCGGTGAAGTTATCTGGCCCTTTTTACCGAATTTCCTTTCACCACTTCGGAATATATTTATGAATTTAAATGCTGAGACAAGGGCAATCATTTATGAATTTCCTTTCATCGTCTTTTGGACTAGATGTGGGCAATCATTTCTGAATTTCCTTTCACCACCTATCTTATAATTATCTTTTTTAGAGCACGAAGATGGGGGCAATCAGTTTATGTGAGGGCTAATATCTGTGTAATATTTTTCATTATAGGTCTGTCAACTTACTTTGATTACTTAGTACAAACCTTTCCTTAACTTTCACAACGCCTTCGTTCACGGTGAGAAAGCAAAAAATTAATTTTTGGAATTTCCTATTTGAGCAAGCCTCAATCTTCCGAAACTGTTGAAAAACCTAGAAAAGTCAGTATCAGTTAAGCGTCAGTTTGTTTAGAAAGGGACCGAGGAGTTGTGAAGACTAGATTACTTTTCACAATCTTCTTTGAAGCTCTCGAGGATAAAACATAATCTCTTCTCTCTACGTATGCTAAAATGGAAAGATGTTGGCTTTTCAAAGGTAAACCAGAAAATAGAAAAGGGTGACAGATGGAGATCTATAAACTGAAAAACAGAAGTCCAAAAATCAAAACTGACTCTTGAAAATCTTTTTCGGGGGCACTTTACTTTGAGCAACTTGTTTATTTCGTCTCATTCTTTCGTAAATGACTAATCGTGGAAATGTTCTTTTATTTATTAGTTCAGACAATGTTGTTCTATCTTATGAGGTTATCTTGGTTTTCTTTGATAGCCCTCCAGAACAAGTATTTTAGGAAATCTCACCTTTACCTTACCATTTCATTTTCTTTCCAAACTATCAAAAATCTTTTTTATCACCTGTTTAAGCCAATTTATTTTTTGATACATGACTTTCTGTGTATCTCTCCTACTCATTTCGTTTGCAGTTGGAAACCTGTAAAAAGGCAAATATGAAGGTTATCAAGGTTTTTTGAAGGTGTCAAAAATTTGCGAAAGGAAAAGAAAATCAAAATAGCAATGCGTAATGAAATATATATACATATGTAAAAAATTCTATATATGAATATACAAATCTTTCTCTTCTTTTTTTTTTGGCGACTGCTTATGTCATATAATGCTTCAGGTAATGCCCGTTGATAGGGGCTTTGAGGATTTCACCATCTAGATTTTCTAGTAGGAAATAATTTTTTCCTTCGAGAGCTGAGACTCTTAATGGCCCATACCAGAGGTGATCGAATTTACCATGTTTCACAATTTCTTTCCTCCTTGCATCGCACCTTAATACTAAATCACCTGGGAGGAAATATCTGTCCTTTTCCCTATGGTCGAATAGTGCCTTCATGTCATCTTGATACTTCTGCAACCTTTCATCTACTTCGACCCTGTGCTGTTGAACCTCGATTAGCTAGTTTATCCTTCTGGTGACATTATTAGGTTCTTCTTTCTAATCTTGCCACAATTTCATCACAGGGAGTGCTAAATTTATAGGTAACACCACATCTGTCCCATATACCATATGAAAAGGGGAAATGTCGATAGAATTTTTAGTGCCTATGTGATTCACCCACAAGGCGTACTTTAAATGCACATGCTAACAATTTTTGTTTTCATCCAACACTTTCTTAATTATATTGATCAGGCTCTTGTTAGACGACTCGGCGAGTCCATTTCCTTGGGGGTAGTATTCTCTAGAATGGCCAAGAACGATATTGTACTTTTGGCAGAAGTTGATCATAGACATAGATTTGAAATCTTGGGCATTATATGTGACTATCTTTCGGGGTCAGCCAAATCTTGACAAGATATTGTCTTCTAAGAAATATATTACCACCAAGTCAGTTTCCCTTTTGGTTGGAATAGCTTCCACCCATTTAGTAAAGTAGTCTGTGGCAGTTAATATCCACTTGTGCTGGGCACTAGAATGTGGATTAGTATCTCCTATAAAATCTAACCCCCATTGTTGAAAAGGGGCTTCAGTTTTGACCAGAACTAAAGGTAGCACCGAGATTTTATGTTTTCCTGCAAATAGCTGACAAGGGTTACAGGCTCGGACCTTAGCGTTAATGTCTGAGAAAAGTTTTGGCTAGTAATACCCAACCCTCAGAATTTTGTAAGCTGTGGCCCTCCAAGCGTGATGTCCTCCAGACACTCCTTCGTGAAATTCACTTATAAGCCTTTCTTTTTCCGATTCAACTAAGCAAATTAACAAGAAACCGAGTGGGTCTTTCCAATATAGTTGATTTTCTGCAATACAATACTTAACCGCATGAAGATTTAAAGTTTTGGATTTTGATGGCGATAATTCACTTGGGAATTTTAGAGTTAGTAGGTAAGATACTATGTTTCTATACCATTCTGATGATACGAACTTCTCCTTGATCTTAACTGCATTTTTCCGTTCATCAAGTTCGTTTATGTTCATGTCTTCCTCACATTCCTGCAGGTAGTTTATATCGACAACTCTGGGATTTGATTCAGCCAAAAGTTTGTCTAGGCCTTGTCCCTTTATCAGTTTAGTAGGTTTGATTTCCAGGTCAAATTCTTGAATCTTGGCAATCCATTTTCCTCTCTTCCCATCATTGTCTGGTTGTACCAAAATATCTTTCACAGAACTTGTAGGTACGTACGCAATTATCTTGGAGTGTAATACATATGTTCTAAATGCCTTCACTGCTTTTACCATGGAGTACGCTTGTTTTTCTATTATATCATATTTAATTTCTGCGTCTCTGAGGCTCTTGATGAAAAAGGTGATTGGTTGTTCAAAACCTTGTTCGTTTTTTTGGAGGAGCACCACAACAATTGTGTGTTCGGAGGCAAACAAGAAAATAAGAAATTCTTTTAGATAATCGGGGCTTGCCAGTACAGGTGTCGCGGCTATGACTTTATTAATGTGTGCGAATGATGCCTTGGCCTTTGTTGTCCACTTTACTTCGTTGTTCTTTTTCAACATATCTGTGATCAATTTTACAATTTCAGCGAAATTTGGGATAAATCTTCGTAAAAAAAATATTTTTCCTAAGAAAGATTGAATTTCTTTTACATTTCTAGGAATGTTTATAGTATTTATCGCTTCAAACCTCTTAGGATCAATCTTAATTCCATCCTTAGATACAATATGACCCAAAATTTTACCTTCTTTCATGGTGAAGTGTGATTTCTTGGGGTTTAAGGACAGACCATACCTGCGACATTTTTCGAATGTTTGTTTAAGATGTACTAGATGCTCTTCGTCGGATTTGGAGAAAATCGTTAAATCATCGAGACAGATGACTACAAACTTATCCCTCTCTCCAATGAAAGCAATGTCCATAGCACATTGGAACGTGGCTCCTGCATTCATCAAACCGAAAGGCATTTTATCATACATGAACGCACCCCAAGGGGTAGTAAAAGTTGTTTTTTCTTTATCTTGTTCATTCATGGAAATTTGATTATATCCAGAGAAACCGTCAATCATAGACATTATGTTCGCCCCAACTACCCTTTCTAGAACATGATCCATTTTAGGCAGCGGATAGTTGTCTTTAAGAGAGGACTTATTTAGATTTATGAAATCCATGCACAGTCTAATTTCCCCACTCTTTTTTCTAACCAGGACCAGGCTTGCCACCCAGTCGGAATATCTCAAAGGTACTATAATTTTCGCCTCTAAAATCTTCTTCACTTCTCTCTCAACCACAGGCAATAAAATGGGGTTGATCTGCCTAAGCTTTTGTCTAAAGGGTTTTATCCCAGGCTTTAGAGGTATCTTGTGATCGATCACGGTAGTGTTGTAGGTTCTTAACTCGTGGTAAGACCAAGCGAAAACATCTTTAAATTGTTTGAGTAGGTCCTTATGCTTTCCTTTTATTTCAGGGGGGAGGAGTTTAGATATTTTAACCATCCTAGACTCTTCTTTGGTTCCTATGTCACAGTCCTCAACCTCTTCTGGTTGGGGTAGTAAGGTGGATTTTACAGGTATGTCGTTTTGATCAAGCAGTCTTTCCAGAGGGATCAGTCCTTTCGAAATCTGGTTATTTTTTAGGACCAACATGCGATGATTTGCAATTTTGTCTTGGAAAGCTTGAGGATCCTCTCCTTCTTGCATGATCCATATCTAGTCATTCTGATTTTCTTGATCTGCGTGAGTTTCAGAAAATTCACCTACTGCTTCAAGAAACTTCTTAATTTGTTCATCATCCTCAAAAACCTGTCAGTGCTAGATATTATCCAGTATAGATGGTTTGTGTCTTATCTCTATGTGATATTTCAATTTAAAGGTTGTAGGAGGAGTGAAAGATGAAGCTGCCTTAGCTAATGCATCAGCCTGTAAGTTTTCTGTGCGCGGGATGAAGTGGACATTTACCGATGAGAAAATGTTTTCCATTAGATTCCAGGCACAATTTCTGTATGATCTTAATCTGGGATGCTTGGCTTGGTATTGTCGATTTATTTGTTTGACTATCAACTCCGCATCTCCGTATACCTCTAGGTTTTTTATTTTTAGCCTCCTAGCAACCTCTAATCCTAAGACCAAGGCTTCGTATTCACATGCATTGTTTGTATAATCTATATCCCATTGTAGTCTATAATAAAAAGGGACAACGAACCTTTCTTCACGTGCCACAAAAAGCACTCCTGCACCTACCCCTTCGCAAGACGAGGCACCATCAAAAAACATTTTCTAGATATCGGTGCTACACATATATTCGGTCATGTAACCTAACTCTTCATGTTCTATATTGTTTTCCTCTGTGCAACCATCTAAACCATCATCAAAAGATAAGATACAATTTCCTAAATCTTGATCTGCAATGTAAATAGGGAAATTGTTCGGATTTTGAGGGTCGCTAATTGTATAATCTAACCTCGTCTCCCTATACAAATGAGTAAATTTCCCACCAAACAAAGGAATCATAGCGTACCTCATATCCAGTTGAAGAGAACGCCCCATCTTGGCTCCCCATGACCTAGACAATAGTAAGTCGTACTTTGGGGGAATATCAGCAATGACCACATCCATCAAGATGCTCTTAACTAGGACCTGTGCTAGGGTGATTACTAAATCCTTTATCATTCCCATACACTTAACTTTCCTTGAATCAAATGAGTAAAGATATCTGTAAGGTCTGGTGATCTGGAGACCCAATTTGTCCATAATAATTTTAGGCATCACGTTATGTGAGACTCCGGAGTCTAGCATGCAATTATGTAGCAGTTGATCGTATACATTTAAGGTGATATAAAAGGGAGCAACAGTGTCTTTGGCTCCTTCAAAATGTGGAACAAAAGTGATGTTGGGCTTATCATCTTCTAGGTTCAAAACGTCAGATTGGCTTTCTAGATTTGAAGCACCTATCACTTTGGTAATCTTCTTTCGATAAAATGGGTTTTTCTCTAACTCTACTAGAGGAATTGGTATCTTAATTTTATTTATCTCGTTTTCGAAACTGAAAACTCCGCTCACCTTGTATGTTTCTCTAGTTGGGACGTATGAATCCTTATTTTTCAACTTATTTGTCTGGACTGCCTTATTACTCATGATCTTGGTTAAAGGTGTATTTGTATTAGCTGCTTCGGTTTCCTGTGTTTTGGTCTCAACCTTTTCTACTTCGGGTTCTTGCGCGTTTACTAATTTCGCTTTGTTGTTAGGTAACACAGTTTCTTCTGGGGTAGGCTCATAAGTTTTACCTCTTGTGAGAATTCTCTTAGGTTGAGTAGTTGAAATAGGCTTACCCTTAGATCTGAAGTTATACCTGGGTTGGACCTCAGCCATTATCATACCAGTTTCTTCTTGATAACTACAAAGGTCAGTATAATCTCTTTCTTCACCCTCAATAGATGATTGTTGAGTGTTTAGATATTTTTCATAATCCTCTCTAGTCAGGTAAGGTTGTGTGCATTCATCACCCAAGTTCATGACATCATCATCTGAATCTTTGAAATCTTGGAGATCATTCGCTCCTATAAAATTTTCAATTTTTAGGGGAGTTTGTATTTTCTGATCTTCATTTTTTATCTGTCTTTGCTGATTTGGGGGATTGGGGTTCTTCCTAAAATCCTTTTTGGAGAAAGAATCGTCTTTGGCCTATTCTAGCTCTATTCTAGATATCTTATTAGACAGTTCCTTAATTACCATGGCCATATCGTCTACTTTGTCATCTGTGTATCTATTAGACCCTGATGGCCCTGCTTGTTCTCTAAAGCGTCTAGTTTCTCGGTTTCCCGCTTCTACTTTAGCTTTTTACTTACTAGAAGCCATCATATTTGACTCAATTTCTACATCATCATCTTGCATTCGGTTTAGAGTACCTCCCTTTCTTTCTCGTAAAAGAAGTGCAAAATCTGGTTCGAAAGCCCCTGCGAAAGTTACTCTGGCGGCGGGTTGGGACGATTTAATCTCTGCTGGGATTTTGTTATACAGCTTGTTGAATATTTGAATAAAATCCATAACTGTTTCTAAATTCTTTCTTCTTAAAGACCCAAACTTAGTTAAATAGTATAGGTGGTCCTTTATTTCACCCCATTGTCTAAGGAAAGCATCTTCCAAGGCATCATAGGACAAGATAGATCCTACAGGTAGAATCTGAAACCAAGTTCGGACCTGACCTTCGAAGGTTTGGACGAGAAGCCTCGAATACACATTTTCATGTTCGAGACCTATGATGTCTGCGAATTGATCAAATAAATTTATGTGTTCGGCTCTGGTCAGATCTCTTTCCCTAGTGAATTTTGGCAAATTTGTTATATAATTTTAGGGAAGTTCGTGCAAACGAATGGGCAGTACCAAAGGAGCGTATCTTGCTACCACTTTAGCAAACACTCTGGGAGGGGGGGGAAGCCCTTGGCCTCTAGCTCCTCCCCTAGGATAACCTCCACCTCCTCCTCCGACAACTCCTCCACCTCCCCCTCCGACGGCTGCCATCGTTATTAGTGGAAAGTTGTAAAGGGGGTTTTGGAAGATTAAAAGTGAATCTTTACTTTCTTCGCGGGGTCAAAAATCCGAGGATGACTAGTAAGCGATGCGAGGGCTTGGCTCTTCAGACTTGCAAGAGATGTAGTCAGGGGAACCAACGGGTGTGGAAACTGGATGTGTGAAATATTTTTCAAGACTGTGTGAGGTCGCAAAATTCGACAGAAGATTCGATGATATATCGACAGTAGATAAATTTTCTATAGGACTTTTTCCTTTATGTTCTACACAGGTTATTAGACGGGTTTCACTTCTAACTTTGAAGCAGTTTGATGTTAGATCCTTAGTGTTGAAAAGAGAGTTGCATGAATTTGAAGGTTCAAAAGAACTCTTGGTCTTCAGTTGTGGGTATTTAAGCTGATAGACTGCAGGCGTCGGATTAAGAGAGCCTCTCGCCTTTAAAATCTTCTCAGGATCAGTAACGGGTGTGGTCTGTTTACCATCCAGGTTTTGCCTGGTATTTATTTATCCGAATTCCAGCTTATTAATCGTGGATTCACCAAGTGAAAGATTGGAAAGCCTTTAAAAGGTGTGCACTCTATGTTCACTATCAAAGGGTGGCACTTTCAACGAAAAAATATCGTTTTCCTAGGGAAAAATATTTCATAACTTCGGTCCCCGACAATGGCGCCAAAAAGATGTTGTTCCAAAGTCTGTACTTAAGGCTTAGAAGTACAGTGTCTAGGCATCCGAAAGTGAGTAAGGGGTAGAGAAGGAAGAAATGTCAACCTTCGGAAAGGGAAGTTAGGGTTTATTTCTAGGTTGTTGTCTAACTTCCAACTGTTCCTGGATGTTTATGTCCCTTTCAATCATTTCCCACGAACATTCCAGTTCAACCCAAGTAGTGGCTATTTTAAGAATAGTATCAAAAAGATTCAAAGCAATATGTGTTTGATCTGATAGTCCGGGTTCAATATTAGGTTGTCTTGTCACAGGGACAGTCATAGAGGAATAGAATAATAAGAACATCTCAAAGAAACTTTT
>SNQJ01S0021320.1:50141-97215 GCA_010110895.2 Picea sitchensis
ACTCATCACTTCACTTTATTATTTACCTTTTAAAATCTCTTAAACCAATTTGACTACTTTGACCTTTTGGGGCTTCTAGATGACATATGAGGGTCCTCCAACTTCGTAAGGCCATAACTCTCAAACCATGAGGAGTTATGTGACATTCCACATACCAACAGAAATGGAATGACATGTACTATCCATCTAGAATAGTATTACCTTCAAATATATCAAAAATCATATCGTTATCCATCAAACAAACTTGGTTCCATTACCCAAACCTTTGTTCTCCAACTTCACATGGTCATAACTCTCTAACCATGAGGAGTTATGTGATTTTATACATACCACCAAAAATGGCATGAAAAGCACTATCCATCTAGGATAGTTTCCCACAAATTCACTGTTCTCCATCTCATTATTCCACAATTAAGCATGGGTTCTCTTACTCCGCAAAGTTTCTTCACGTGAGGGATTTCACCATAAGGGGACCACTTTGGATTTCATCCATATTTACTTATTATCAACCATGAAAAAACAATAATGATTCATATTTACATCAAACAATCATGGGTCCATTACCCAAACCTTTGTGCTATGGGGATTTCTTCTAGGGTTGACATCAATGACAACCAACCTTAATCAACAATCTACCCCTTTAGCATTGATGGAACACTCTGATGCAATACTAAAATCATATCACTCATGCTCCCCCTGGAACCATGCCTCTGTCCTCTACATATGATAAATTTGCCTCTGTCATTTGCATCTGATAAATCTCTCCCCCTTTGTCATCAATGGTAAAGGTATATTTCCATCTGGGGTTGCTCCCCCTGACTGAACTATCCTCTTATGGTGCTTCCTCGTGTACATCTAAGATGTATAAGATAAGCATTCAAACAACATTCAAAAAGCATTCATTTTGGAGTATAAATAACTCCAAGTCTTTGGCGAATATATTCAAAGGCTTCCCGTGGAAGTGGTTTTGTAAAGATGTCTGTCACTTGTTCTTTTGTGCCCACATACTCAACTCTGATGTTCTTTTCTGTAACCTATTCCCGTAGAAAGTGATACTTGATTGGAATGTGCTTCGTCTTGGAGTGAATCACCGATTTTTTTGAGATACTGATGGCACTTATATTATCACAATATATCGGAATGGGCTCATCATACTCAACCTGTATATCTGTCAAAGTTTGTTTCATCCAAAGAACATGTGTACAACATGGTGTTGCTGCAATATACTCTGCCTCGGCTTTAGATAAAGATTATGATGACTTTTTCTTGCTTAGCCATGATACAAAACACTCACCTAAGTAGAACGTTGATCCACTGGTGCTTCCTCGGTCATCAATACAACCTACCCAATCTGCATCTGTGTAGGCAATAAGTGATAGATATTTTCCTTTTGGATACCATAATACAAACTCTTATGTTCCTTTGAGATATCTGAAGATCCTCTTTACTACTAATACATGTGATTCCTTTGGTGTTGCTTGCAATCATTCCACCTATCCAACTGCCTGCATTACATCTAGTCTGGATGTTGTCACATATAGTAGGCCGCCAATCATTGACCTATATTTCCTCTGATCTGTAGATTTCAAATCATCATCTTTGCTCAACTTACAATTGTTTTGCATGGGAGTGATAATTTGTTTGCATTCTTCCATTCCAAACCTCTTCAACATTTCTCTGATATACTTGGTTTGAGAAATAAAATTTCCTTGGTTGATTTGACGTATCTGATGTCCCAGAAAGAAGGATAGTTCTCCAAGTAACGACATTTCAAATTCATTTTGCATATATTTTTCAAATTTCTAGTTTAACCTGTCATCATCACTACCAAAAATAATATCATCAACATAAACTTCAATTAATAAAATATTACCTTGACTTACCTTGATGTAGAGGTTGTTGTTTGCGCTTCCTTTCTATAGTTCATAGGGATTTTTTTCAATTTTATTTATGAGAATTACTCTATTTTGAATGTGAACTGATGTATGCACTATATGTGTCCAAAATATATATGTCAATTGGGAATCCATTAGCATTGTTCGAACATTTTCCTGTGTAATTATAATCCATTATGATAATGTTCCTTTTTGTTTGAACCACTCTCTGAACCAATCTATGAATCCATTCTCTAGTCACTATCATATATTTGTCGAAACCTGCTAAGTGTTCTTACGAATCCATCTCTGTCCATACTGTCCAAGACTCTACTTGTGAAACTGTCCATAATGCTGACTCATTTATCACTATACTATCATGAAGTCTTGATTAATCTATCAAACTGTACTTTTGCTAAATGATTTCTCTGAATCTGTCTTCTCAAACTCTGCAAGTTGCTCGAAGGATGGTTCTTTATTCTATCACAGTTATCACATAGACTCCCCCTATCTAATATTCATGTTACTTGGGAGTCTCTAAGTCGGAAGGCTCAGAACAATTTCTTCTCTGATGTGTATTCATCATCATCTTCATTGGTAGATTCATTATCTCTTTGAGCTCTAACTTCTTTCTTTCAATCTGTGGATTCATCTTCCACTAGAATGCCTAAAAGTATAATCTCTTGAACATGTTCCTTATTTACATGACCTTCCTTTCTTTCAGTTATTTTCCAAATCTTTCTGCATCTGACATCTTTTCTTTTCTCTGTAGAATTTTCTTCATCTCATTTTATTTCCAATCTTGCAATCTCTGGTACCTGGTCTTTGTTCACCTATTCTTCATGTTTTCTTATCCATACTTTCTTATATCTGATATCAGTATTCTCTTTCATGGAAGTATCGATCATGCTTCTACAATCACTAGCTATGTGTCCATAGTTATGACATTTGTAACACTCAATGTTACGTGCGACCACATAGGCACTTCTTGCTTGAACATTTATTTTATAATCCTTGCAATCTACAACCTTATGTCAAAAGTTAGCACAATAAAAACAATTACCATAAAATAAATTTGCATACCTGGGAGTGAATGATCTTCTTTGTGGCGTAGTACTTCTAAATTTTTCCCTTGACTGATCATGATCATTATTGAAGGTTCTTTGTGTCTTGAACATGGATGGTCTTCTTGAATATGTATCTTCAATAGTTTTCTTAGATTCCGGTTGACCATGATTCCTTCCTTTGAGTACTTTTGCATAACTCTTTCTATTTTCTTCATTCTTCTTTTCTAGCAACCTAGAGTTCTTCTCTTCATTCTCTATAACTGATGTGGATCTTTTTGTCTCCTCAACGTTCTTGTTTAGCTTGACGATTTTACTTCTAAATGTGACAACTTCTTCTTCAAGCTTCTCAACCTCTTATTCTTTCTTCATTATCTGAGACTTCATGACTTCTTCTATTCTTTTGGCTTCTTCAAGATGAATTTTTAATGTGATTATTTCTTCTTCAAGTCCTTTCTCTTCTTGACCAAAATCTGCCTCAAGATGGTTTAGATCGTTATCTCTTTCCTTAAGATGATCTGTCAATATCTTCTCTCTCATTTATGCTTCTTCCTTTTGTGTTGCTATGTTGGTTTCCAAACACTCCTTTTCATATTCAAGATTTTCTTCCCTCTTTCTGGCTTCTTCTAGCTGAGTTCTTAAGTTCTCGATGACCTGTTGGGCTTCTTCAAAAATGTGAACACTTTCCTTTTGTTTCATCAATTCTTTCTTGAGTGAATTGTTTTCTTCTCTTAGTTCATCTAAAGAACTAATAACTTCTACTTTATAATTTCCTTCCTTTTCAATTATTTTTTCTATCTCATTTCCTTGATGGAATTCTATTTCAAGATGTCCATGTTTTTCACAATTAAAAAAAAAAACAACATACCTTTGGTGATTATGTACTCTTCATCTTCCGAATCTGCTTGACATGGTGAACACAATTCTTCTTGATTTGTATCTGCATATACTTTGACATTTTTTGAATCTGTGATGGGTGAAGAATATATTTCATGTAACTTATCCCAAAGTTCTTTGGCTGATGAACATTTACCAGCATTTTCTCTTACCAAATTAGATAATCCTTCCAAGATGAAATCCATTGCTATTTTGTTATTCTTCTTCAGTTCCTTCTTGGCTACACTCTTTGCCCTTTTTGAACTATCATATCCTGTAACAATTGATAGCCAAATATAATGTCCCTATGCCTATAAAAATACTTTCGTCCTTCTGCTCCACATCTCATACTTAAAACCACTCTGACCATTAAACATTGGTACTCCATTCTCAGAATAATCCATGATCTCCTTCCAGTGGTTAAACTGTTTCCTGAAGGAACTGACTCTGATACCAATTGTTGGATTACTGAGAGAAGAGGTGAATCAATAATAGAGTAATTTAATCCTTTTTAACCATATAATCCAAGTGTTATATCAATGTATCAATATCATCCAATAACTACAGAGTAAATAAGCAATGAACAAATGAACAATCATACACATACACAATACACTAGTGTTTTACGTGGAAACCCAAAGCGGGAGAAAACTACATAATCATTTATATTATATGTCTTGAAGAATTACATTAATTGGAAGCACCAAATTCCTTTGTTTTCCAATTGTAACTGGAAGGAGGCTCCAACCCCCTTGTTTCTTGGGCTACAACTTGAAGGAAGTTCCAACTCCCCTATTCTCTGGCTACAATCCGAAGGAGGATACAACCCCCTATGTTCTTCGGCTACAATTGGAAGATGGCTACAACCACCTTTCCTTGCCTCACCCAATCCTGCTCACATATAAGTAGAATGATGGAACCATTGTCACACTATTACTGTGATATATACTTCTATAAACCTATACCAATAACTTGAACCATGCATCAACCATGCATCAACCTGTACCTCAAACTATAATCAACATGTACCATAAACAAGTGCATCAACCATGCACTAGTTTTACCAAACAACCTCTAATCAACCTGTACCATAAACAAATGCATCAACCATGCACCAAACTGTACCTTGAACAAGTGCATCAACCATGCACCAAACCTGTACAAATAACTTGTCACAACAACTTGTCCAAACAACATGTCTCATCAATGTTATCAACCAAATCGGATCTACTCACGAAGATCAATTACCAAGAAAACTCTCAAAGATGTGCATCAACCAAGTATAACACAACAACTCATAATCATCACCAACATCAATATGTGTTTCTAATAATATAAGTATGATGCATCATCAATAAACCATGTGTCAACAATACTACTAACAAGTGCTTCCAACCATGTATCAAGTATGTACCAATCACGTGTCAAGTACTCATCAATATGTACCAATCATGTTTCAACTACTCATCAACTATGACTCATCAATATGTACCAACATAATCAACTATACACCTCATGTATGTGCCAACTCATCAACTACTTGTCTCAACCATGTACTCAACATGTACCTCAACCAAAATACCTCACCAATTTCATCATCCAAATCTGATGTGTAGCTTTGTAATAGACCTGGTGTATATGATCACATTCCTTCAAATCTTTCTTAACTTTAACAACAAGAGACTAGCATTTTCATCAAACTTTTCTTTAGTCTCACATGCCTAGTTTTGGATTAGTCAACAACCCTAACTTGAAGTAATCATAACTTTGAACCTGTAATGTATAAAGCTCTAAAAATGATACACAATGTTCTTCAGTGTGTTTTATGCAATTCATCTAGGTCTCACTACTTGGAACCTCTCAGAAACAGAGTTATAGAAAAAATGGCATACCTTGTTGAATTTTGTCTTACTCTAGAGAGCGACCTTGTAGATCTTTCCCCGCATGAAATATTTATTGAATTTATCTGAAACTATTACATATAATACTAAAAACATTAACCTAAACAACACATTTGGATCTATTATGAAGAAGTTATGACATTTTTACCGAAAACACATGTTTTTGACTAGTTTTAGGACTAGCCACAAACCCTATTTTCCACAGAGTGTAACTCCCAAAATACAACGACCCACAAGATGAATGTTTTAACACAAATACTTGGGTATGTTTTCTCAATGGAATAGACATTTCACGGTCTGAATCATTATAGAAAAACCGTTATAGTGAAGATGGTAAGATGACCTGTAAATAGCATACCATAGAAGAACCAACAAAATAATTTATCCTTCCTTTCATTTTAGCCTTCTTTTCTTCACCTTCCCTTGGAAATTAGGCTTATATATCCTTGGTTACCTCAAACACCTATAGATATTCAATATTCTCAAGTGTGATTAAAATGAGAGATCCTTTCTTCTTATTTATACTCTCCAAGTAGCTTCCTTAAAAAATCTTCTAGGTCACTTGACCTAGTTTCCTTATTTTAGTGTTAACCCACTTCTAATTTCTCCATGTTGACGGGAAAAATTGACCGTCCGTCAACTGAGAGAGTGGAACCGGTCCGGGGTTGTCTAATAACCCAAGTCGTTTGGAATGAACCACCCTGACGGATTTAGCGGCTCCGTTAGCCGATCTAAGGTCCTAAGAAAACCAAAGAGAAAACTAATCTAAACTAACTAATCTAACTAAAACTAAACAAACTAAACTAAAACTAAATAAAACTAACTAACTAAAACTAAATACAAGAAACTAAACTAACTAACAATAAATAAAACAAACTATTACTGACACTAAAACAAACTAACACACTAATCCAATTAAAACTAACTACTAAACAAACCAACTAATCTACTATTTACTAACTACTAACTATGATATAACTTATTCACAAAATGTACAATATTCACAACTTGTAGATTTGAATAAAACCTAGAAAACTCATTTGCTTTCTGTCCTAAGACAGCTAGAGATATTTTTTTATTTTTATAATTTTATGAACAAGAGATAGAACTTACTGAAATTAAACGATCCAATATACTAACTACACATATATCTTACTAAAATACTAACAAATATACTAAACAAATAAACAACAAACAGACCTGGAAACGCTCCAAATTTGTCCTGTGTATGATGACTTCGAAGCTGGTCGGAGGAAGGAAACTCGCACCGGATAATCCAAAAGCTTCTCGTAAACGATAGGTTGCACTGCTCTTTGAATTGTTTACAGGACAAACAAGACATAAAAAATCATAACAATTATATGATTTATAAATCTCTGCAATAAGGGAAACCTGTTATGCAAAAACTTATATTTAATAATTCAACTTATGAAGAAGAGAAATTTGTCATTCACAAACTGAATCAAGTAACTGCTATGTTTTTTAAGTACTGGAAGAAATCAGATATGGATTATATTGATTAAATTATATCATTTTAAAAGACTAAGATAGGTAAATTAGTCATTAACCAGATGCAAATAGATACACATAAACATGGACAAAATATTGATATTATGAAAAGCTAAAGTTGTAGCAGAATATCAAATTATGTCTCAGTTTGTATTAAAATTCCATATCCTTGTTCTCCCACGAATGAGGATGATATTATTACAAAAATAATAAGTATTTATAAGTTTCTCCACAGGGTAAAACCTCCCTATGGCAGTTATCAAACTGTTTACATAATCTGGGAAGATATTCCCAAGATCAACTAAACTAGGAAACTAAAATGAAACCAAAATATTTCAAATATCCTCTAACTTCTCATCAAATCCAATGCAATTTCGAATTCACCTATAATGGACCAAAAATAAAAAGTTAGAGAGATATTTTATTAGCAAAACAATAAAAATCTAATTCTACAGACTTAGCTACAGAATCATCTGATTCTGTAGCTAGTCTAAAATAATATACAGAATCGGAATTGAAATCAAATCAAATCTTTGAATGAGGTTTAATTCAATTGACATCCAATAATTACTTGAGAACGAMTCATAAAATGAAAGAATTATACCAACAGGATCCACATCATTTAACCAAGTACAGAGATAACAATACTCTGCTTCAATTATAGYCATGARTCGGGTAAATGAAATCATATGTAACAGAATCGTAATCATTTCTCAATCAAATCGAGTCTATCAGTTATGAAATCRTTTTAATATTCAATTGAAAAYGAAACAAATCGCAAACACTTCGTTACAATTGTGAAACGAACARRAGAAWTAATCGAATCGAACARGATTACGATAACTGTATAGCAAGCGATTTAGATTGTGAACGAAATCAAACCAWAATTGASTCATAACGAAATCRTAACAGGATCAATCAAACAGAGCTTGTTATCGATYGTTTATCATTGCACAGTGAGTAAACAKGATTAATTTTCCTTTACCAAAATYGTTCCAATCAAACGAATCACGACTGGGTTTGACCAATTCGTTTTTTACACATTTAAAATGAAACCAAAAAGCAATMCAAACAAGCGAATTAATCGGCTGAGTGTAGCATATTTGTTGCGAATCATAATCTTTTATGTTTCGGGCGTAGTTGCACAGTTTTAATGAGACCATTGTTTTTATAGAAACAGAGTAGTTATTTCCAAATTTAAATCGGATAGAGTGGTATTCATGATTTGGAAAATCATATGACAGAGCACATCGTAACAACTACACTCCTGAATTTGTCAAACACATCATACGAATCATACAAGATCAAATCCGAGGGTAATCGTATTCTAAATAAGGTATGGAACTTCCCGAATTGTATTGGAAACACACCATTAATTCGTTTCTTCACTCAGACAGGCTTAGAAAATGCAATCCAAACGAATAACCATAAAAATATATGAGCAAATCATATATCAAATCGGAACTCTTTCTATTTTAATCAAAACAAAGCCATGTATAGGATGATCGTCGAATAATAGAGGCATTTGAATAAGTGATCAAACTGTTTAAAATATAAATTAAAATCATTATAGCAAACTAGATTATTTACAAAACAAAGTGATTGTGAGAACCATACCTATAGCGACGAGGCTGCTTAATTATGCTAGCATGGAATTTACAACAGTCGTGGCTGATTCCACATTTTTAAACAGGATGGAGCCGGTCATCTTTTGTTTCTTATCTGTCGCTTGTAGCTTGGCCTTTTGACTAGTTAGGATTGCAATCTGGTCTTCCAGTGACTGAATCTTTGACTGAAGTATTGGAACATCATTATAATATCGCTCTAACCATGAATTGCATTGATCGTAGGGTGACAGAGTAGGAGAGGGTTTGGGCAAATGACCGAGGGTTTCACAAGGCAACTTAATTCCTGGGTAGTTAGGGTCGTCCTTTAGGCAGGGGGGTAGGTTTGATACAAAATCATACGAGGGTTCGGCACACAAACCTTGCAAATAGGGGTATTCGCTAGCCAAGAAACGCTCTACTTATGAATCAGAGTCCTCACTCAACATGATAGGGTTTGGCTCGACAGGGGGTTTTGGCTTGTTCCTTGCCATCCGTGAAATCAAACGGGCATTCTTTTTCCCTTTGGCGTTTGTAGTGAGGTTTTCCTTGGGCTTTTTTCTCATAGTCTTAACAGTCTCAACACTCTTAGACACAGTGTGGGGTAAGTCGATAGGAGGGTCAGCCGAGGGTTTAGGCAGAAGGACCTGGTAGGGCACTGGGGGTACAACCTTGACCTCACTCACCACAGGTTTGTCAACCTGTGTAGGGTTCGAATCCTCGAAACCATTTCGAGCAACGAAATTGCTCCAACTATCCCCGTGCAGACTCAAATGACAGAGAACGATAAGCTTAACAAGCCCATAATGAAAAAGACTACTATCAGCCTGGTTTCTTTTGTACTTCTTCGCCATTTTAAACAGGCTACGATGCAAATAATAGGGCATATTGAGCCGATATCCCATAAAAACCATAAGCAAACGCAGGTGGTGTAGGAACACCAGTTCGTATTGACCTTTGCAGGTCACGAACTGTTTGATTATCATCAATAAATCGTGCCAATGTTGTTTAAGCATAGTCACGGGCATACCTCTATCACACGAGGTAACCTTGCGCGAGAGGAAGAACAGTGTCCATGGGACCTCCTCGACTTTGCAATTCTTGAACCATCGTTGTCCAGTGGCAGGCAAACCCGTAGCAAGACTGATAAATTGTTCATCAATTTCCAATTGTATATCGCCGACCTTGGCTCGACATCCATCGAAGGTCATGGAAAACTGTCGAGCCACGCAAAGGTTAAAACCCTCGAATCTTTGTATAAAGGGAAGCCACCCATTTTCCTCGAGGTCACTGTGGGGATTGTCAAACATTAACAGAGCTTGGCTACCATTGGGTTCAACTCGGATGACTGGTGCCATGAATCGAGCACATGGTAAGGGAAGGATTCGAACTCGCCAACACACACAGTAACAGAGCTACCCGAACCAAGAGAAATGAACGAGCAAAAAGGGGTAAGCATTAATGCAAGCATGCGAAGGTGGTGGAGTTATTCACTGCCATGCATAATATTCATTATCCAAGTACAAACGCCACATTTCATAGATGTTCATTCCATAATAATAGTTCAACCATCAACTTATGTGTACAACCAATCAAATGCAATGTGTATACCAATACGCGCCAACACTATGCCATAGTGTTCAAAACATTCAACGTATAGATCATACCAAAATCATTATGCGCCAATGTGTTAATTCATATAATCAAAAGTTCAATCAAGGAGCCAAAAGGTATTCATATAGTTGACAATCCAATAAGTGATGAAAAGATTAACATAAGGATTATATCATATATATAAAAACAATTAATCATAACCCCTATGCAGAATAAAAGATGAGGCAAGTCATAAAAAGTATAAATCCAAATGCTCAATGCCTTACAAACTCAATAAAATCAAGTTATGCAATCAACATAAAAATGTCCAATGAGCATAGTTCGAAAATCCTTTCAGCCACATAACGATAAACAAAAGGTAAATGCAGTAGGGAATATCGATAAAAAGATCATGACAGTTCAGATAATGATCGAAATGCGACTTCGAAAGGAAAAGTTTTCACGCTTACAGTCGTGAAAACTTAATGAAGACAAATTTGCAAATGTCGCAAGAAATGAAAATGTCGTCTATTTGAATAATGCGACGAAAAACTTGATGTTTGCAAGACATAGGTATAGGCATCTTATAGGATCATAAAAAAGTGATTTGKCTGCCAACAATGGCGACACACTGGTAGAAGCAGTGATCTCTGTCAAAAGAAACAAATTTAGATTAGGACATCAAAGAAAATTTCAACTCAAAAATAACAACCAGAAAATCGTACTAACATCATCATTAATCATTTTTTCCCAGCAGTGTTTTAAAAGATGAAAACCAATAACAGTCTTAAGGTCAGCAAGTCATGATATTAAAGATAAAATCTTCAATATTGTTGGCATAGCCATTGCTGCCAGCAGGCGTCCATAGCCTCGACAGGGTTGCCATTTAACCCACTCTGACAGCTGTATCCTGTCAAGAAGTTCTAGATCATCATAAAGGACATTAAAGAGGTTTGTTATATTTTTTGCAGATTTTCATGTACCTGACATTGCTTCGCTGCCAACGGGCCTGTTCAGTACCTCGATGAAGTTGTCTTGGCGCCGTGCATGCATTTGCCCGTTGCCAGCAGACCTGTTTAGTATCCCGGCGGGTTTACAAGCACTTCCCACAGCTCTTATTAATAATTTTCTTTGTTTTCTCTTTTATAGATAGTTGAGCGGGGTGACGCTGAAAGTCTTGATATTTTAACATAGTTTTCAGACCTCATCAGAATTTTTTAGCACTGTCCTTTATTTAGCTCTAGAGATGTTTTATTTCTAAAACACTTCCTATGATAGGGAGACATCTTTTGAGTCATTCCTTTACGGAAAAGGGACAGCGTAAAAATATAATAGATGATCATGACAAACTTTGCTCAGAGATTGAAATCAGTAAACTTCTTTCAAACAACAAAATTTCCCAACACAGCTATCAATTTTAGCAATATATCATTGATGTTTGTACAAATTTTTCAGAAGTTATTTCAGCGAAGGAATTTTCTATCGTTTTTTCCTGAATCGCTTAGTGTACAGGCATGTGTATGGTTCAAAAAACACAAACTGATAAATTCAAATCAACATCAAAATAGAAAACAAACGAAAATGCAAACAAAAAATGAAATATTTACATAATATACAAGGGTAGTTATCATGCAAAGTATCTTTTCAGGGCTTGGCCATTCACCGGATAGGTGTCAAACTGCCCTTCAAGATTCTGCAATCGAAAGGAACTAGGACCCAACTTTTCAGCAATTAAAAATGTCCCAAGCCATAAGTTTTGAAATTTGGTGTGCTCACCCTTTCCTTCGTGTGGTTTGTCCCACTTCAAGACGAGATCGCCTACTTCAAAATTCCTATCATAAGAAGAATTAGAATCGAACCAGTTTTTAATCAATTGTTGATGTTGGTCTAAATTACGCTTAGCTTGGGCTCTTACTTCTTCCAACTTCATCAAAGCGTTAATTCGGCTTTCTAAAGGGGGACAATCTTCTTCTTGTATTTTTTGTGACAATTGAAGCAAAGGAAGAAGAATGTGAGGTGGAAGAACTATTTCTCTGCCATAAATGAGGAAAAAGGGGGAGTTACCTATAGCGGCTTTGGGTGTTACCCTATCAGCCCACAGTGCGTTCAGCAGTGCATTGTGTTAGTTCTTGTGATTTTCAACCACAGTTATCTTGATAATTTTGATCAAGTTATTATTGGTTGATTCTACTAATCCATTGCCCTGGGGGTAGTAACTAGCAGAATACTTCAGCTTTATTCCTTTTTCCAAATAAAAATCGCTCATCTCAAGAGAAGAAAAGTATGAAGCGTTGTCAAAGACTAGACAATCAGGGATACCGAAACGAGTGATAATATTCGAGTTTAGAAAAGCGATTACCTGACTGGTGTTAACAGTTCTTAGCGCAGCATCTTCGGACCATCGTGTAAAGTAGTCTATGGTTGTCACAATATACTTGTGTTGTTGCGAGTATGGAGGGTTAACAGGACCTATGATGTCAAGGCCCCATCGCTGGAAAGGAGAATCTACTGAGACGGGTTGCAAGGGAAAGGCTGGTTTTTGCAACCGCCCTGATGCTTTCTGACAGATGACACATTTACGACACAAGGCGTGGGCGTCCCTAAAAAGCGTGGGCCAGTAATAATCGTCTCTTAAAACCTTATGAGCAGTTGTGTCACTACCTAAGTGACTACCAGCTTCTCCTGCATGCAACTCAAGCAAGACTTTTTCTGCTTCGTCTTTTTCGAGACAGCGCATCAGTACGTCGTCAAAATTTTGACGAAACAGTATACCGTTAATTAGATGAAAGGAGGCGGACTTTAGTCTCAATGCTCTTCTTTTGGTGGGGTCAAGGTGACGGGGTGCTGATCCATGTTCAAGACAGAATCTAATATCGTCGTACCAGGGACTAACGAGGTTTTGTGCGCAACAAATCAAACTTTGATCGCGTTGTCCTAGGTTTGACGTATCACTATCTTTTTGTTGTCCTGTTTCTGAATCAACAACCAACTTACACAACCCTTGGCCTCTCACGATCTGATCTGGGGTGATTTATAAGTCATACTCCTGCAAGGAGGTGACTTAGTTGGCTCTCTTCTCTCCTAACTCCTTCTGCACTAACAAGTTCCTTACGATAGGGTAGGGGACAATGACTTTCGTTCTTGACTTCAAAAGATAGGACCGGAAATGCTTAGCTGCTTTGAAAACAGCGTAGGCTTGCCGATCAATCACTGGGTAGTTAATTTCAACACCTTTGAAAGAAAAGCTCATAAAGGCGATGGGTACTTCATTGTTCTCGGAATTCTTCTGAGTTAGGACTGCGGCATAGGAACGGTCAGAGGCAAAAGTATAGAGTGTAAAATCTTGAGAGAAGTCAGGGGTCATGAGAGACGGAGCGTCTATTATGGTCTTCTTTATGGCATTAAAAGCTTGATTTTATGTGGGTCCCCAGTGATATTGGGTGTCTTTCTTAATCAGGTTCTGTAGAGGCCTGACCATTTCGGAGAAACTGGGGATAAATCTTCTCACGAAGTTAATCTGGCCTAAGAAAGACTGCATGGATTTCTTGGATGTAGGAGGGGGGAGTTTAGCGATGACTTGAGTCCTCTCGGGGTCAATAATCACTCCATCACTAGACACAATGAATCCTAGTAATTTACCCTGTTCTACTGCAAATATGGATTTTTTGGGGTTCAAGGAGATGTCGTATTTACGACATCGTAGCATAACGGCTCGTAAGTGAGCTAGATGATCGTCTTTGTTTTTAGAATAAATGGTCACATCATCCAATTAAACTATGACGGAGTGATTGATTAAGCCTCGAAAAGCAATGTCCATTTCTCTATGAAAGGTGGCACCAACATTAATCAATCCAAAGGGCATTTTGTGATAAGCATAAGTGCCCCACGGGGTACGAAAGGTAGTTTTGAGTTGGTCTGGCGAAGACATCAAGACTTGGTTGTATCCAGAGAAACCATCCAATAAAGATAGCCTCTCACAACCAGATACCTGTTGCAGGATCTATTCCATGGGTGGGACAGGATAATTGTCTTTGTCAGACGCTCTATTGAGGTTTCAGAAATTGACACAAAGTCGAATTTCCCCGTTTTTCTTCCGAACTGGGACAAGGTTGGACACCCATTGAGTGTGTCTAACAGGAAAAATTATTTTAGCACTTAGGAGTTTATTCAATTCTTTTTGAATGGTCGGTTCAAGTTTAGGGTGCATTTTCCTCAGTTTCTGTTGGAAGGGTAAGGTTTGGAGCTTCAACGGGATGACATGATGTATGATATTAGGATCGAACGTTTTAAGATCATCGTATGTCCATGCAAAGACATCCTTAAATTCTTTAAACAATTTAACAAAAGAATATTTTTCTTGTCTAGAACATCCCAAGCCTAGATTAATACACTGAGGATTTTCACTAGTTCCTAAATTGACTTTTTCATAAGACAACGAGGAACTATTAGTTTTGCAATTGACCGTCTTTTTAAATTTATCTTCAAAATCATAAAACTTTTCTAATCTAACTATGGATTTGGGTATGTAATTTACCATGTCCGATAGATCTTCAGGAGATTTTGGATCAGGTATTACCGTAAAATCGTGCAAATTGTCGTCGTGCGTGCGTTCATCTATCACTGCGCCTTGAAAGGTTTCTTCCATGTGCAGAAAGTTAATGATCTGCTGATCATCGTCAAATACTCTCCAGTTTGTGATATTGTCAGGAACAGATGGTCGAAACAATAGCTTGACGGAGAATGCGTTTGGAGATAAGCCTTCTGCAGGAAGAAGTTTAGAGGCTACAATAGCTAGTAGATCTGCTTCAGCATTATTTAATCTAGGAATGGAATTTATATTGAAAGCAGAAAATTTGTTCATTAAACTCCATACCTCAGACTGGTAACTTTTGAGATGCGGGGAAATACAGTGTATAGAATCTCTTACCTGTCTAACCACTATTTCAGAGTCACCAAATACAACCAGGTTTTGAATGTTCATATCCAAGGCTTTTCTGAGACCTTGCAGTAAAGCCTCATATTCTGCAGTATTGTTAGTACATTCAAATTATAGTCTACAAGCCATTAATGTCTTGTTACCTGCCGGATTGATAATGATGCAGCCTGCACCAGCTCCTTCTTTAGACTTAGAACCATCGAAATATAGAGACCAAATTTGGTTTCCATCGAGCACATGGGACTATTGCATAGAATCTGTTGGTTGCATGTACACTACGATCTCGGATTGTTGTTCTGGATAGTTGATAGGTGAAACCTCGGCCATGAAATTTCCGAAGAAGGTGTCCATCCCTTGGACTTCGGGTGAATCAGCAGAAGGTGTATATGGTTCGTTAGGGTCGTTCAAATCTGTGACCGTGAACTTAAGGTAACGCTCACAATTCACCCTGATCTTGTTAGGCTTACTATTCTCTGGAAGCCATAAGTGAGACCAGTCCGTCGCGAAGTAACCATGTAGCTGCTCCGACTAGTCCCTGCTCAAAAACAGACCATACACTTCTAGAATATCCACAACAATTATATCAATAACCTGATGAACCTTAGGGTTAGACGATAATCTAATCAATACATTTTTTAGTTCGCCTATAACTTTAACATTTGTTCGATCAAGTTGTATGATTTTTAAAGTAGATGGTTCCACTTCGTCGTTAATCTTTTGGAAGATAGACCAAGGCATCACATTGGATGATGCTCCTGAGTCCACCATACAATTATTCACATTTCAGTTGAAAATCTTGAAAGTTAAAAGAAAAGGAGGTACATTCTTACGAGTACTAAGAGTAGTAGCTTGTGGTTTTTTACTCGCAATTTCTGATGCTACTTTATCTACATTATTTACATTATTTACATTATTTACAGGGGTTACCGGAAGGCTTCCTTTATCTTGAGGATCGGGATTATTTTTAGTGGAAGTCTTCTGCGGAACTTTTCTTTTCACAACCTTGTTACCATTTGAATTACCATTCTTGTCGTTCTCTGAAATATTTTGCAACATCTTCTGTAACAAAAATGGAAACTTCAATAACTCATAAATAGAAACGTTAGCCCTTGATTTTTTAAGATCTTCAACAACATCATAATCTAAGTTGGGGCTGACATTGCTCTGTTTAGTTTCTACTGATTTAGATGGCTTTGGAGGTGAAGTTGTAGTGTTCTTGGTAGAAGGCTTGTTTGTTTTCTTACTCCTAGTGTTATAAGGGTGAACAGTCTCGAAGTTAGCTTGAAAGATGCTATCTGAGAAGTGTCCAAAGATGTTTGGAGAAGACTCTTCTTCTTGAACTGTTTCTTGTTTGACTTCCTCCTAAGGGATATCAGGGGGCATCAAGTTATCTTGGGCTTCTAGAATTGTTTGAAGGGCACATTGCAAACTTTCTAGATCTAAGCCTTCGGGGTTTGGGTTAGGTCGATTGGTAGGAAAGGGATTTCGAAAAGGAGGTTTGTAGGGTCCTTTACTCGAGGAAGCTTCTTTAGTCGACCTTTTTAAATCTATAACTTGATTCGACAGTTTTTGAACAACTTTAGTTAAATTTTCCAAATTAGAGTTTTCAGGTTGTGTTTTGCTTTGAGTAGGTTTGGGGAGAATTTCAATCTTCTTTTTGGAAGAAGAACTAGTTTCAGTTCCGTTGCTAGAAGGGTCCTTAAGACTAAGTATGTCTTTTTCAATCTGGGTAGCCTCTTCGAAGGCTTCTAACAACGTGGATTTTTTCGATCGTTTAACCCAAATAGCTATACTTTGATGTAGAGATTTAGTGTAGTAAGTTATTACAAGACTCTCAGCAGGCATAGAATCTGCAGGGATTCGATTTTTACAAGCCTTTACTTCTTAATAAATCCTCCATATGGGATTTCCATTGGAAGTAGTTGGTGTTGGTAAGTAAGAAATTACTTGTAGAATCCATATTAAATATGTAAATAATATTGATTTAAAAACTGAAACTGATGATCTGAATGGAAAGAGCTCGAAAAGTTATGCGGTTTAAAAAAAAATGGCACTAAAAATGAACTTTGGATGTGAGAGTTATGCCATTTTTAAAAAAGGCATAAACGGTAACCAAAGGACCACGTGGTAGTGTAAGTTGCTTTATGAAGGGACCCACTTTTATAAAGAGAAGTGGGGCCCACTTTTACAAAGAAAAGTTGCATGAAAAATAAATAACTCTAAAATAAAATATTAAAGCTACTTATAGTGATTCACTTTTATACTTGAAGTGAAATACACTTTACAATTTTAGCATGAACTTTTTCAAAAAAAGTAACAAAAGAGAGACTTGAACTCAAGACCTCTTACTCAATAAGGCAACTTTTAACCAAATGGTATAGAAAAACATATTGTAATGTTCAGAAGGAGGATTTGGGGTTTTGTTATTGTTGGTGGTGTTGTTGTTGTTGTTGTTGTTGAAGACGGCCTTAGAGAGTGTGCTAAAAAAAAACTCTTTTCACACAAGAAAACAATTTCGCTTCTCAATGACAACAAGGGTTAGATCTCGGCTAGCTTACCCGAAAGATGCACCTTTTCCTATATGTTCTGATTTTTTGAGATCACACAGGGTGTGGGGCAAAGAGAATACGTAGAAATAAAAGAGTAGTAACCCAGAAATAAAAAATACAAAAATGAAATAAAACCAAAATACTTCTCTGCAAAAAAAAATTTAAATGTGTATTCAAACTTTATACCTTCGGATCTGACAGTAATGGTCGTATCTTGTGAAAACGGAAACCTTTTCGAGTGAAACGAAAAGTGTTCCTGAATGAAACGAGTGATCTAGACGCAATGGAATAGTCCTCTCAACCCAAAAATTTACAAAAATGACAGAAAATGGAGATGAGGCAACTCGGCTTCACGATCTCGATCTACAACAGGAGCGGGTCTTCAAACAGGATCTGATACCATGTTCGACAACACAGGTATTCCAACAGAGGATGAACACCTTTAGTAACCACTCACAAAACTAGATCAAAGATCAACACACCGATTTTTTCATGTGGTAAAACCCCTATGGGGAAACATCCACGGCCCCAGCCAACGCGGCCACTTGGAGCAGTTTATTAATGCAAAGAAAAAGATTACATAGATTTTACAAGAGAGTTTCTCACAATTGATCATCGGCAAATGACCCTCCATGCTCTTTAAATAGAGATCATGGACCAATCGGGTGTTAATCCACATATCAATGGTCATTAAGATCGAGGAGAGTCTGAACCGTCGGATCACTCTATTTCGGGAACATATCGTGACCATTGGATTTCCTAACTACAAGTGCATACTAATGCATACTAAAGAAACACACTTTTACCTAATGACATAATAGACCAAGTAGATCTTAACTAACTCCTAAGTGTCTAAATATCCTAACAATTTTCCCTGCCACAAGTGTGAGAGAAGTGATGATGAAAATGAGTTAGAGCCCTATCCTTATTTATAAGGTATCCCTAGAGCTCAATTTTCCACAAATGTTAACAATTCATATTTACAAGTGGGTCTGGCCCCTTAGTTTTACCTTTACAAATGATAAATAACACCAAAATAATGCAAAAATCCCCTCATAGATCACACTTGTAGTGACATCATGCTCCAAGAGGGTGTGTGAGAACCTCCCAAAGCCACATGTCATCATATCAAGGTTTATTCATGGAAAATGTGCATCTCCTCATCTATGGTCATGTCTTAGCATCAATTCTACTCCAAGCGGTCATCAATCACCATCATCATCAAACCCCTAAAATGTGACATCATCATCAATGGAGGGCCAACTCCAAGGGTGTAGGGCACTATGTCCAAGATGGAGAAGGTTGTATCTCATCTCTGCAAGGTATCCAATTGTCCAGTCGTGCACCTTCCTCAATCTAATGAGTAATACTCTCTGGGTTACAATGCCCAACATGTGGGATTTCATCCCATATGTGTGCCATAATGACCAAATCTGTCAAAATCAGGCCCCCATCTCTCCATCATCCAAGGTCCTAAAGATGTGAGATCCCATGTATGAATGTGTCAAGTCACTGGGTGACTTACTGCTCAAGAGGTCAAGTCCAGGATTTGATGGACAAATGATTGATTAGAGAAAGCTTGAGTCCATGCGTTGTGCCAACATTGTTAATTCCAAAGAAGGATGGTGGATGGAGAATGTGTACAGACTCGAGGGCTATAAACAAAATCACCATCAGGTATAGATTTCCTTTACCGAGGATGGATGATTTGATGGATTGCTTGAGTGGAGCAAAGTTTTTTTCAAAAATGGATTTGAAAATCGGATATCATCATATTAGAATGAGGGAAGGTGATGAATGGAACACAGCATTCAAGATGAATGAAGGATTGTATGAATGGCTTGTCATGTTGTTTGGTTTGACGAATGCTCCAGGTACTTTTATGAGATTAATGAATGAAGTCTTGAAATATTTCATTGGAAAGCTTGTGATTGTGTATCTTGATGATATACTGATCTTTAGTAAGACTGAGGAAGAACACTTGAGACATTTAACTCTAGTGATGAGGAGGTTGCAGCAAGAGAACTTGCTGATAAATCTGAGAAAGTCATCCTTCATGAAGAAAGAGCTCATTTATTTGGGTTTTGTGATATCTTCGAATGAGTTGAAGATGGATCTTGAGAAGGTAAAATAAATAAAAGAGTGGCCCATCACCAAGGAATATATTTGAAGTCAGAAGCTTCCATGGACTAGCCTAGTGAAATTTGCGTATAATGACTCACCTAACAGAAGTACAACAAAAATCCCATTCGAAATCATGTATGGAATGCAGCCGAGAGGAGTATCTGATTTGAGAGACTTAGATATAAATGAGTTTAGAAGTGTTGGGGCAGAGGATTTTGCAGCAGAGATGCAAGAGCTCCATAGTAAAATCAGAGAGCGGTTGCAGAATTCCAACCAGGAATACAAGCGCAGAGTAGATTAGCATAGAAGAGAGCTTTAGTTCGAAGTGGGAGACTTGGTCTTAGCTAACCTAATAAAGGAAATATTCCCAAGGGGAACATATAATAAACTGAATGTGAAAAATATAGGGTCGCGTAAATTTTTGAGAAAGTTTGAGGCAACTGCTTATGAGATAGAATTGTCGGATGGGGTAGGAATATCACCCATATTCAATGTAGTGGATCTGTATCCTTACAAAGAAGATGAAACAGAAGGACCAGAGGATCAAAAAGAAGTTCAGTGGTTTAAACAAATGCTTGTAGTTGAAAAGCGGCAGATGGAAAATATCATTGATCAAAGAGTTAGCAAGAAGACCCGGAGGCAGACATATTTTGAATATTTGGTAAAGTGGAAAGGACGCCCGATTGAGGATGCCAGTTGGGAAAGTGAAGTGGAAATCCAAAAACATGGACATACGGTGCAGGAGCTCATGAACAGGAGTCCATGAATTTTTCAACGAAAGGCGTATGATGCAGGAGCATCGTAAGCAAGCCAGCAAAGCAAGCACACGCAAGCGGAGGACAGAAAGATATGCACCAGCGCACATTTTGAAGATAATTTTGAATTTGAAAAGAGGAACATTAATGTAATAGTTGGAAAGACGTAATTGCCCTGAAATGTTTTGAGTTATAATCCAGGTCTTGAGAGGTTTCTCTCATATGTTTTTTGGAGGCATTTATTGTATTTAATGTAAAGTAGTTGTAGAGTTTATTTCGATTAGATAGTTTGAGTTGTAGTAGGGAAAAACTCTATAAATCTCCCTCGTATGTATTGCATTGTAAGATTATTCTCATTGTAATTGTAAGAGCTATAGGGGAAGAGAATAGGATAACAAAGACTGTAGAAGATTGTATAAGAAGATAGTTGTTGCTATAGAACCCATGTACAGATGCACTTGGATTAATATAAGAAATCTTTGATCCAAATTCATGGTGTTGTGGTGATTATTGTTTGCATCTTCTAATGGTATGTTTATAGTTTTCTTATATGTTTTGTTATGCATTTGTTTCAATGTTGTGTGTGTATGTATGATTTCATGTTGAATGTATGAAGTCTGTGAGAGGGAGAGAACGAGTTTCAATTATTTTTCGTCCTCAGAATTCCTACAAGGAGTGCATTGAAGGTCCGCAAGGAGTGCGTTGACAAGATTTTGGGTTTTATCTCAAAGAAGTTTAGGAGGGATACCATTGTTCTCGTATCAATAGAAGTGCAGATATCACACAGAGCCATGCAAGGAGTGTGCAGGTCGGTTAAATTCTCATACTTTACCAACCAAGGGAGTAGTTGAAGAATTTCCGTTGCGAGGAGTGCACAGGGTTGAAAGGTCCAAATAGCCAGAGGTTATTGTGAATGTCGCAAGGAGTACGTGCAAGAATCATTTTGAACCCTTGAGGTTGCAGTGAAGCGTAAGCTTGGGAGGGATAGAGGCTTTGAAGATTTTGAAGGTGAAGCGAGGGTCAAGGCCATATCGTAGAATTTAAGTCCAGAAGGAAGGGACGTTGAGTTCTTTGACCGGAGTCATCAACAGTCTGAACGGATGGTTGAATTTCTCGGAGGGAGAATCATCGATTTTCCGTGAACTGTTGGATCTGGTAGATCAGTGGAGAGGTTAAGGCTAAGTGACTGAAAACATTCAAAATATTAGGAGGATTAGCAGTCATTATATCTGTATCAATAAGAACCGTTGATCTCGTGGTTGAGTTTCATCATTTCGGAATTCGAGAGTGTGGAAAAGGTTGTAGCTTGGAGTCAGGAGTCGTGAAATTTTGATAAGTTAAATCACGACAGGATCTGGACCGTCAGATCATAGAGGGATCTGGACCGTCGATCTGAAGCCAAAGAAGTCGTGAGTTTGGACTTCGAGGAAAAGGGGAAGCAGTATATCGTGAACTCCCGAGTCGCAAAATCTCGATGCACTTGGAGGTGGACCCCAAGATGTGACTGAGGTCATCTGGTCGAGGTAAAAGAGAAGAGTTAAGGAACCGTTCACCCATTTCAGGGTTTCGGGGATTGAAGGAGTCAGAGGGACTCACAACAAGCATCGTGAAGTTGCGAAACCCGAACACCTTTTTGAGTGAAGTTTGTGATCACATTAGTTGGTCACGTGGAGTGGAGGTTGTTCTTTATGCCTGTTTGCATAGGCGTAAACTCTAGAAGGACCTGTAGTTATGAGTGTGAATATTCCAGCTGGAAATCAAAGAGCCATTTCAGCTCAAGGGAGATTAAGAATGATACTCAGACTGGGATTTCAAGCAGAACCTGTTGAGGTAGGGGTATTGTGTCACATGTCAGGGCCGTCCAAATCCAAACATAATATAAAATCAGGTAAACCAATGTTTGTAAGAGATATTATCCCTTAATTCATGCAAAGTAAGTCGTTACTTAATATACAAGACACTTGAACAATTCACTTAAATATCCCCTTCGAGTATCACATTGACTCAAGAATTTATGTGAGTTATCAAGTTTGAATATGGGAGGGCCTTCATCAAACCCTATAAGGTGTTCCAACCAATACAATGAAATAAATACCTAGGTAGATGGATAAGTCCCAAGGGAAACAGTGAAAGAAAAAACCCTTCAATATTAAGTGTGATAATGGTACATGTTGGGATTACTTCATGGATTATTTTTTCATTTAATACATTCTATGAGATCCTTTGTAGAGGGTGTGATGAATAGATCATGTTCATATAGAAAATATCCAAAATAGAAAGGATATAACACAATAATCTAATTAGGACTGTAAAATATATTGTAAAAGAATGTATGATGGATATATTGATTGATACAATGAAAGGGCATGTTGGCACAGGGGCAGACCCAGGGTTCAACTCCAAGAGCACACCAAAAATCCCTAGCTACTGGCCCTTTCAGAAACACCTTTGAGGAAGATGCAGTCTCACTCGAAGTAGCTATGAGGGGGTTGCAGGATAGAGATGTCTACAACCAAAGGGATTGTAAAGTGGAATCAAAGTTATCGACACACAACAATGTATTATTATTTATCTTCCTAGGATCTACTGCGCAAGATATATCTATCAAATCTAACACAGTAATGCAATAGCAGTATACCAATACCAAAGAACAGAACACCAATAACATGTAGGACACAAGATATACGTGGTTCTCCCTCTCTCTAGGGCTATGTCCACAAAACTGTTCTTATAATATATTAAGATGAAGCATACATTTCTTGTCTGCGCTCTTAGCTAGCAGATATCCTTTCTTATCTTCTCTATATCTCCCCTCCCTGCACACCCAGCTGCAGGGTTGATCTTCACACCCAGCTGAAGATCTTACAATACAAAAGGCTCTCATACTTAGCACTTATTTCTCTCTCACACAACAATAATCACTCATGCCAATCACAAAAACTAGAACGAAAACTCTTCCCTCATCTAGGTTCTTATTTATACATTACAATAGCTCACCAACATCCTTAGGTCGAAACCTAGGTGTCAAAACCCTAGATACCAAAACCCTAGGTGTCTAAAACCCTAGGTCAACTTGACCCGCGTTTTCAAGGCTTCGACAGCCTGTCTTTCCTTTCTTCTCACACGGTGCTCCAAAGCATCCAACGATGGATTTTTTTGGTTACTGAGTTGTCCACGATCCTTCTTTCTTGTTGATCTGTCTTTTTCGATCTCCTCATTCAACAGATTTCTTCCTTTTACTCTGCTCCATATTTTCTTCTCTTTTGCTCACTTCGACCCAGTAACAGTCACTGTGTCTTCCGCGTAGTTCGCATTCTTCCTTTTCTTCCTTGATCTTAGCTTTCTTTCATAACCAAAGGCCAACAGGCCCCCAACACTCACATGTGACTCGTCCTGAGGCACTTTAGATATGACCTTTCTATTTTACTTCAATTTCAGAATGCGTAGTGCAGCCTTTGCTTTCTTCTCTATGCCTCGTCTCCTTCCTTCTGCAGACTATATTTTCTATGTCTGGTACCCAGTTTGAACCACACCTGGTACCTAGACCATTTTCCTTATGCTTTTACTTAGAGCTGTGGGGCACCTAGTTGTCATAATATAATTTCAACCTGCTCCCATTCACTAATCCTTCCTTCCATTCCCCCTTCAAAGTCTTCAACTGTGCAACTCCTCCTTCTGTAACATAGGCGATCTCATATGGCCCGATCCAATGCATTCTGAACTTCCCAAGATGTTTTATGAACTTACTGTCATATAGAAATACTAGATCACCTTACTTAAATGTCTTCTTCTTGATGTGCCTCTCATGGTAGGCCGTCTCTCTTTCTTTCTGTACTTGTTGATGGAATCCTGCAATAAATATTTCTTCTTCAAGTTCAACCAACTGTGCAAGAATTTCACGAACAGCGCCAGCGTCATCCATATTTGTAAAGGCAGTAATTCTTAGGCTTTGTACCAAATATTCCATTGCGACAACAGCTTCAAGACCATACATAAACATAAAAGGGGCCTGCATTGTTAGCTTATTGAAAGTGGTTCTAGAGACCCATAGTACTACTGGTACTCTTAAATCCCAATCATCCCTGTTCACACTGCAAATCTTTGTCAGCGTTGTCTCCAAGATCTTGTTGAATGCTTCCATTGTCCCATTTGGTTGTGGATGGTAAGGCGTGCTCTTCTGGTGATGGAATTAAAATTCCTCAATCATAGCTTCAATTGTTTTATTTTTGAAATGTGTGCCTTGATCACTCATAAGGATCTTTAGGCATCCAAACCTAGTTATGATGTCATCAAATATGAAGCATGCAGTTGTAGTTACACTACAATCCTTTACTGCTCTTGCTTCGGTCCATCTGGTCAAGTATTATGGCGCAATAATTATGTACCTTGATCATGTGCACTTTCTGAGAGGGTTTATAGGTCCCACAAAGTCAATGGCCCATTTCTCAAATGCTTATAGGGTCAATTGCGGTGCTAATGGAATTTCATCTCTTCTGGACGGTTTCCCAACTCTTTGGCATACATCACAGGCTCTGTAATAGTCTTTAGCATCTCTGTGTAAGGTAGGCCACCAAAGTCTAGCTCTAAGAACCTTATGTGTATTTGCTTTCCCTATGTAAAGTCCTTCTACGATGCCTTCATGAGATTTTGTGAGGATCAGTGGTCGCTCTGTGTTACACCTCAAAATTACTCACTCAAATGATGACCTATTGTCATCATCATCATTGTAGCAAGTGTCACATCTTGACCACAAGTGTCGTAAACATCATCCTGTTATATTTCCTATGTCATCTCTCTAATGACATCATAAGGACACTTAAAACACCTCAAAGACTAGTTTTGAAGAGGAGAAATCATTTGACAAGGAGTACAAGTCTTTTGCCACAAAGTAAGCCACTTAAAAGTCATTTTTGGAAGGTAGTGCTCCCCTATACACTGTTAGGGAGTGCTAGCACTCCCTGACCTCCTTGGGGGGAGTGTTTCAACACTCTATGCCCCATTTTGGGGGAGCGCTACACTTTTTGAGTGAATATTTGGTTTGTTGAGACAAATCAGGGAAGAATCCCCTCAATCTTTGAAGGTGGTTGGATTCGAATATGAGGTCAAGGCATGATCTTAGAGAAGATCCACAACTGAAGGAGAAGAATCCTCAACTTATCCCAAGGATCTCTGAAGTGGTTTGGCCTCTCCAAGTCTATATAAGGATGCCTTCTCATGGTAAAAGGGGATAGAGACATTGTGAAGCATCAAACTTATGATCTCATAAGGGAGATATCATTAAATCATCATCATTATGTGTGTGGATTATTTGAGCAAGGGTCTAGACAAAGGGAGCTTGGTGAAGTTGTTGCACTACATCCATGGTTGTAAGCACCACTTTGTTCTCATTAATATAAATTTATGCTTGGCATGTTTCCTTTAAAGTTTGTGTACATTTCATGAACTTGTTTCTTTCATAGAATCATTATGAAGATAATCATGGTACAGTAGGAAGTATCGTTGTTGTTTTTCATTGTACCACAGGACCTTCTGAAGAACTTGGAGATCAAGATCAGCCTGGATCGAGCAAGGACAAACGTCGGTAAAAAGGTATTTACTATTATTCCTTCCTCTTCTTTGATAGTTTAGCTTTATAAAAAGGAATTTCAGTGTCCACAATATCACTTTCTGTCTTGGAGTTAGGGGTCTAGCATCCAAGAGGAAAAACCACTTGTCCACAGGGGGATTATCCTGTAACATAAATTGGCAACTCCACTGGGGAAGAGCTCTAATTTTTGTTTCCTTTCCTAGGTATTCTCTTGGTTTTTTCTCATTATTTGACCTTCTCCATACTATATCTTTGATTCTTAGATATTATTGATTGGCTCTTGATTTCATCATATTCAATTTAATTGACTGAGTTTGCTTGATTTTTTGAGTTTCTAGGCATTTTTTTGAATTTTTAGAGGCTAACACTCCCTTGTCCTTGTTACCAGAGTGTTGGCACTCCCTGTTGGTCTTACACAGAGCATTGTAATGCTATGGTGCCCCTTACACCAGAGCGCTGCCCCTTTTTTGTGAAAAATATTCTAGGGTTTCATTCTTTGAGGTTCATTTCTTTATTTTGGCACTTGTTCAGAGTCTCATAGTCTCAGTACATCTTTGTCTTGGCGTTCAACACTTTGTTTTCTACGAATTGGCCACCTTTTGTTTGGAATTTTGACATTTTATTTCCTTATTTTGAAGTCACTCTTTGTCTTTGATGATTTAGAGTCAACTTACTATTTTCCTCTCATTTATCTAACTGAGTGGAAGCTTTTGTGAGAAAATCCAAAGGTCTGTGAACCATTCCATTTGATCTTTGAGGTCAGATTTCCATCATTTCTCTTTTGTTTGAGATTTTTTGTTCTTGTTTGCAAATTTAGTTATCTTTGTCTTTCTTGTTTAATCATGACAAGAGTGTGTTTTTGTTTGTGTGAAATTTGCTTCTGATTGTTTAATCCTGAAGTTTGATTGACATTAGAAGTTTTAAATCTGATTATCATTCACATATAAGCAAAAGCACATATTTTAGTGATTGTTTTGGATATTTGAAGGCATTTCTGAAATTTTTTAGCATTACATTGGATTTGATTGAGAAACAATTGTATGAGGATGTTGCATCTTAGTGTTTGATAGTGAAAAGAATTTTCTCTCTTTCCCTTAAATAGGCATTCATCAAAAGACAAGACTACTTATCATTTTCTTGTGCATTTTTGGGGAATTGAATCATAATACCATCAATTTCACTTTCATACTCCCTTGAGTAACAAACAGCTGTAAAATTATCGCTAATTAAAATTTATCTAGAACATTTTTGTTTTTAGAATCTTCCACCAACATTAGACTAGGACTAGTACTTTGGATTAGGTTGTGAGTACAACTCTCCAAAGTTTTTCAAAAAAAACATTAGCATCTTGTGATAGGGAGAGAAAATCCAATTGTCATATAGGATTTCTGGGATCCCCCTCTCACATAGGTGTTATGCACGAGGTCACGTTCGGGAGAGATATGCATATTATCCCTCTGTGGTTTTATTGTTCATAGTAGTCGGATCGTATATTGGGGGTCACTTGAGGGTATACCCACGACTATGTGTGGGAGCCTTTCGAGTTGATTTTGGACTTGTTATCCTACCCATACATTCGGACCGGAATTTCGACTGTACCCACCTAGGGGTTGACTGCAATTTGGTGTCCTTAGTAGCCATAATCTTTAGGTACTTACACAAGGTGATGGTGAAGGGAAGTCTTCGTTGTACCTGGAACAGATGGTGGTCAAACTCACTCAGGCTCCTTGGAGGGTAAATCCACAATTACTGCATGGAAGCATGTACCAAGGTATAAGTCCGTTAAGCAGGTCTCCATCATAACTATTCCACCATATCCTAGCCCATTCTTGACTTGATCACACGACGTTGGATTTCATCACCAACTAGTACGGTCATCGAGAGAAGGTTTTGCTTGCTTGGTTTGTATTCCTAGATATTATTAGTGCATGTTGTTTCTTTTCATTAGTTGGCCCTAGATTTTTAGCATGTGTTGTTATTCTCCAAAATTGATCCTATAGATGATAAAGGTATTCGTCAATCGTGTAGGATGCAAGGGCTTCCTCTAGAAGGCTACAAACCCTTACCTCCTAACTCTCCAAAAGACAACTACCGTGGAGAGGTAGAAAATCGATCTGACGCTAGGAGTGGTGTTTCTCCTCCATTAGACAATCCAGAAGGCGCTTTGGTTACGATTGAGAATCCCACTCCTCACACTACATCTGTGTCAGAAACCCCTCTCAAACCATTTTTTCTTCGTTTAGACTCCCTTGGGAATGTCATAGACAAAGAGGTCCCACAGTTACCTGAGAGAGTATTTAATGAAACATATATGGGATCCACAGAACTAATCTTTGGTGATGCGTATAAGACTCCTATTCATCCTACCACTGTAGTAGATACAAATCCCACACCTACTCATTTCATATGGAGGACTTCATCAGGACATTATCTTTATGAGCATGTTGAATCCATTCGATAATCCTTAAATCCTCATGACCCTCCTACTGTTGAAACGAGACCATCCAGTCAAACTATTGATCACCCCATCGATCAGGTCATTAACCCTACCTTTACGTTAGCACAAGTCCATCCTAATGATGTACTCATCATCTCTACTCATTCCCAAGGCACTTCGATCCCTACCCCCATTTTTACAAACTTTCACTCTACCGCTCCACATGTTCCGCACGATCTTGTTGGGACATATTTGCACCAGAGAATGCAAACCCTTGCCATCCAGATAAAACCAACTGGAGGGAAACAACCATATAGCAGACCTATCCCTCCTAGAAGACCACCATCTTATGGCGAGCCTACCCCTCCCGGGGGATAGCCCCCTTTTCATGTTCCTCCCAAAGGGAATCCTCCCTTTGCCAGTCATACATCAGTCGTTAATCCACCGCTGACATGGGGGCAACCTTTGTTTGTTGGAAACCTTAAAAAATCCTAGGCAGTATCTTCGGGAGGCATGTTTACCCAACCCCATGTTGGGGGGCACTCATATCATAACCCACAAGGAGGAGTATTAAATCTTGTTCCTTCCGGACCATCTTATGGACAACCTTATCAGGGCGTCCCAAACACCACCTGGATCCTCAAGGACAACAACCTTATCCTCCCCAAGGTTCTAATGTTTATCCTCCCCACAGGCCTAATGTGTATCCACTTCCGGGATCGACTTCTTACCCTCCTCAAGGGAAAAAAAATTATCATCCTTATGGGCAAGCAAATCACCCGGCTTATAATGCTCAGAACCCACCAGGTTATCCTCCCTATGCAAATGTTTCTCATCCATCATCAAATCCTTCTTATCCTGGTCAGAAACAACCATATGTAGGAGGACCTACTGGTTACTCTTATTCACCTACCCAGTTTACGGTCCTACTGGTGTCCCTATGCAACACCACTATCACCCTCAGGTTAACCGACAACTACTGTTTCTTGTGAATCTATATCTCCCAGACTTGTCTCGATTGACCAATGATCCTATACAACACTATCCCTTTTTTCCAATGTTGGCACCAAGCCAAAGAGGAAAGAAGAACGATCGTGGGAAAGAAAGAGTGCAGAAAACTGAAGTAACAGCTGGCAGAAGAACAGCATGCGCGCATGCAAGAAAGCGTGCACAAAGGAAAGAAATAGTTGGAGGAGGAGTAGCACGAGTATGGGAGAAATACCTAACATAAGAAGGGTTAGGGTTTTGGTAATATTCTAAAAAAAGGATGAAGATCCCGAAATGTAAAAACATAGATACGAAAGTATCATATAGTGTGGTTCGTTAGTAGTTGTTAGCGATTCTTTGTATTGTTTTGAGAAGTATGAATTGATTTTGTAAGTTTTTGAGCAAAGGAGGTATGAGGAAAGGTAGCTCTGAGTATTAGACCATGGGTCATGGAGCCTGGTGTGATCTAGTTCGCCTCACATAGATCTTACCCAGTTTTGTGGAGAATTGTAAGTGTGAGGCACTAGAAATGCATAACTATCATAATACAAGCGCTGAGAGCCAAATCTTTGTGGGCATAGCCCAAGAGGGGATGAACCACGGTAATCCTTGTGTAATGTGTTAAATTTATGCATTTTTCTTCTTTATTTCAAAAATTGATGGTTAAACTGAAAGAATGAGTTAATACATTGTTATGAATCTGCTTATACTTTGCTCAAATTAAACTGTGGGATATTCGTATGTGAATCCAAGGAATAAGTACTCTCCCTTACATCTCACGATATCTAACCTTAATCAAGAAACCCCTATCCCCTACTCTGTCCTAGGTTGTAAACACCTGAGTCTTATAGACATCCATTTAAAGTTATCTCGGGTGAGACTGGGCAGTGCCTTCCAGGTGTTGTGTTTCCTTCTGGTTCACCAGGAGGGCCGACAGTTTTAGAGGCTTTGTTGGAACCCCGAATGACATGAGCCCTGGGTCAATAAATTAGATAACCCAAGAAGGGAGGTGAGTAACCAACAAATGGTTCCATTTTTGTGTTAAGAGGGATAATAAAGGACTGAGTAGATGATATGGAATGAATAAAGAACCGAAGGAAGAGAAATGAATCGTTAGAAAGGGATGTTGAGACCTTAGAACCCCACGAGAGAAAAAATCGAGGGTTGATTGAGAACCACAAAGCTAGAGTTTGCACAGAAAGACAATAGAAACCCCAGGATCACACCGTGTAAATACCTAGATAAATACGTATTTATGGATTTACACGAAGTCTTTTTCTGTGATTTTTCGCATCTACTACATGAGTGGATCTTAACGTTAAAGGATAACCACGCGACGAACCGGATTTGAAAGCTATATTGGACTCCAGTATAGATCCAGCAGGTGAACAACAAATTCACCCACGTAGTTGACTTTTGGCTTGACACTATTCTGGCAGAATTTATCACATAATTTGTGGTAGACACAGCAAATTCATATAGCGCAACCGAACAAGAGTTCCTACGAGGACCTAGTGGAAGGTACATCTGATCATTATGTACTTCTATCAATATAATGCTATATAAAAAAGGTCTAATGACAATGGAATCAGACAGCTAGACTTCCCTGCGCACATGGGGGAAGGGGGGAAGCACTGACAGAGAGAGGAGGAATGGAAGGAGGGCGGGATATAGAGAATAAGGAGGAGGAACCCTTGGACCCGATCTTGATGTATGACAACAAGATCAAGTGGATATTGGCATCATCAGGAACGACGCGTAGCGTAGCACCTTACCAATATAAGGTGAATACCAAGAAGAGATTCATAGCTGAGAGGGAGGGCTTGGCCACTGATGAGGAAGAGGTAGAGGATCTCTGGGATGTGGAGCAGATTGAGGAAATCCTATGTGCCTCATATGAGAGGAAAAAAAGAGGCCTAAGAAAAGGAGGAGAAGACAGCCATCCCTTCAATATTAATGTCAGTGTGGAACCCATAAACCCATGTGTGACCAATACACCAAAACGAAAACCACTGTATAGACAACCAAAGTTCGGAGGAAGTCCAACAGCAGGAAGTACATTGACAGAAAAGGAAAGAACTGGAGGAACCAGTTCAGGCAACCTTAGTCAAGTATCTACACCACGTGGAGGAGGGAGTAGCTCAGTATTTGGAATGGCAGGACATGATCCTACTATCAGATTACCAGAGTTTCGAGGAGAAGCAGCAAAAGACCCTAAGAAGCACTTGTTCATCTGTGCAAAGATCTGGGAAGCAAATCAGATCACTGATGAAGACACCAAACTCACAGAGCTAGTGATCACGCTAAGGGACCACGCACTAGACTAGTACATGAGTCTAGACATGAAAAGTGTTCATGGAATGACAAGGACACTGAACGACATTAAGAAACTACTGATCAATGAGTTCCAGAAGCTGAGATCAAAGGATCAATACATGAATGAGATGATTGAAATAAGATAGAAACTAGGAGAATCGGTATGGGAGATTGATCAAAGTTTCAAGCGATTAAAAGGAAAGTTAAAATACCTTATGAGTGATATGCAGCATCGGCACCTATTTGTCAACTCACTACTCCCACACTTAAAATATCCATTATGACAACAGAATTTCCAGACACAGGCAGAGGCTTTGCAGGTAGCCTTGCAATTAGAAGAGAATCAGTACTAGCAGACGGACCTGGTTATTGAAGAAATGAAGGAGGATCTGAAGAACTTAACATTTTAGCTAAACCAGAATAAGAACAAGGAAAAACGAGAAGCAGTTTGGTGCACTACCTATAGGATGAAAGGACACCAGAAGAATGAATGCCCAATATTCGCATAGTATATGGTGACAAAGATTCCAAACCCACTACCATAGGGAGGATTATGGTGCAAAATATGCAAGAAAATGGGTCACGACCCTTACCACTGCACGATGATGAAGAAATACCAAACAGTACCAAAGAACTCATATTGCACCTTTTGCAAGTCAGTCGGCCATGACGATAAAGATTGCAGAACTATGGAACTAATGCGGGAAAGAACATCAGACACATACAGGGTACAGGAAGAAATGATGATTGGGCAGGAAGCACCATAGTTCAACCAAGCCCCAGAACAATACAACACTGCACAGCAGCAGTATAATACAGTGCCTCAACCTTACAATAACATGCAGGCGTAGTACAACCCAGCACAACTCCAGTACAATACAGTGCAGTATAATCAGGGACCACATTGCAAGCCACAATGAGGTGACCGTGCAACTTATAGAGGATCAGGACGAGCCAGAGGAGGTTTCGGATGGGGCAGAGGACTTGTCACATGTCACAATTGCCAGCAACCAAGACATTATGCATGGGAGTGTCCACTACCACCAGCGACTTGTATGTATTGTCATGCATCGGACCAAGATATGGAGGACTGTCCGACATTACTTGGAAAGATCCAGGAAAAAATGAATCAAAATAACTAGAATGTTCAGTGGATTTCAGCCGAAGAAAGGGATGACGATCGGAACATCAATATAGTCACTCAAGGAGGAACAAAAACAGGAAATGACACAGTTCGACAGGAACCAGCGTAGAACCAATGGGTAAATAAGAACACCGGCCCCAAGAAGCAGTTCAGCGCGCATAAGGAGAAGGAGATTTTTACAGAATCCCGACAAGAATTCCAAAAGGAGAACATTGTGTCGACTACACAGCAGAGCAAGGAAGCTTCAGAATACGAAATGTCTCCATCATTGGACCATACCAACAGAATACAACCCGAGGAACAAGTAAGTACGATCAAATAATTTTTGCAATCATGCATCAAAATGTTAAATGATCCTTCATCTGTCAAAATATTGCAAAACATCCTAGAAAAATGTAGCGGCGAGACGAAACAGAAGCCAGAATTGAAAATTGTCAACCACCTACACACAAGAAGAAGAACAAGTAGGGAATTTAGATTAAATGATAACATTAGGGATTTCAATATGGGAGATAATATACTTGATCTCGGATCCGAAGTGAATGTACTACCAAAATTTACATGGCAATGCATGGGAGAACCTACATTGGGATACTCAACTATTCAATTAAATCTAGCAAACCAACATAGAGTCCTACCCATAGGTAGACTGAAAGGAGTGACAGTATATCTGGATGGTATGCGCACTAAGGAAGACTTTGAGGTCATCGAAATAGTAGACGGCACAACACCTTACACTGCGTTACTTGGTCTGGATTGGGCATTCGAAAACCAAACCATAATTAACTTAAAAATATAAAAATGGCATTTGAGTCAGGGGACTACAGGGTCATAGCCCCACTCGACCCATCAGAAGGTGAGAGGTTCGTAGAACCCAACTCCCTAGATTTAGAAGAGATCGGCCAGTTGTACAGAACAACTGCACGCAATGCGGATTATATAAACCCAGCTGCAGATGGGGTACTTAGTTCGTGGAGCATTACTTCATGAACAATAGACTCAGACATGGGGTTAGAAAACTAGCAGCAAAGACTACACGAAGTATCCACGAGAAGGTGTGCCAGAATAGACCACGCAATACGGTGGATTGGCACAAAAATCAAAGAACCACCCAGCTTTCACAGGCTAAATGATTTGGAAACTTTCTTGACACAATATGAAGACGAAGTATTAGAAAACCAGAGATTGCTAGCACTGGATTTAGCATTAAAGGCTACACCTGCCAGATGGTGGGGTGTACACAAAGAAACTATCACAGATTGGTACCAATGTAAACGATTACTGAGCATAAGGTTCGACGCATAACAGACAAGTAACAAACAACAAAAATATGATGGACTAGGCAGACCAACAGAACACTTGGAGATGTGTAAAACACTGTGGAAAATGATGCCACCGGAGGAATGGTCTCACCACTTCATTCATACTTTAGAGGGCATACCAGCGAATTGGTATACGGACCAGGAAATGCATAAAGGCACCAAGACATGGACAACACTCCAACAAAAATTTACAGTCACTTTCTCATTCGACCATGAGAACCCCAACATGGACATGGCCCTGAAACAGATCAAATATGTCATATTCATTAAAGAACCAGAAGTAGAAGCTATCACAGAGGTACAATAGTGGAATAAGTAGATAGTCAAGGATCTACTATCATGCTATCACGTACAGGAGGAAGCCCTGGACAAAGATGATCCGTGCGATATTCAAATCGAAGAAGTCGAAGGCGAAAGAGATGTGGAAGGACCACCCTTAGAGTCAGAGGTCATCTCTGTGCTGATCAATATAAAGAAGGTTAACATAGGGACCTCCAAGCAGCCCAAAATGGCCAGCATTGGATATTACTGGGATGAACAGACACTAGAAAGTATCGCAGAATTGTTGTGCGAATACAGTGAATTTTTTCCCACAACATTTACAGAGATGAAAGGCATAGCCAAAGAATTAGGAGAAATGAAGATACCACTCAGACCTAATGCGAGACCCATTAAACAATGACCATATAGATTGAATCCCATATATAAACAGAAAGTTAAAGATGAGATCGATAGGATGCTCGAGGTCGACATCATCGAACTAGTCGAAGAATCAGAATGGATAAGTCTGATGGTAGTACGGGACAAGAAATAGGGAAGAGGGATCAAGATATGCGTCAACTTAAGGAAGTTGAATGATGCATGCCTACACGATCCATTCCCCACACCATTCACGAACGAAGTACTCGAGAACATAAAAGGCCACGAAGCCTACTCATTCACCAATGGATTCTCAGGATACCATCAGATTAAAATAGCACAGGAAGATAGACACAAGACCATGTTTGCAACAGAATGGGGATCTTATTAGTATACAGTCATGCCATTCGAACTAAAGAATTCACCTGCGATATTCTCCAAAGTGGTCATTGCATCATTTAAGGAATTCATCCACCAATTCCTTGAAGTATACCTAGATGATTGGATGGTCTATAGCCTATTGAAAAACCATGTGGAAGTGTTACGACTGATTCTAGAACGATGTAGACAGTGTCAGATATCAATGAATATCAAGAAATGCATATTTGGAACACCATTTGGGATACTATTGGGACACATAGTATGCAAACAGGGTTTCCTAGTGAATCCGGCCAAAATCGCAGTCATTGTTAATCTACTAGCGCCAAAAACAGTCCAACAACTAAGAGCAACGCTAGGACATACGGGATATTATAGGAAATTCATCAAAATCTATGCGTAGATTACAGTACCAATGGAAAAATTGTTAAAGAAAGATACAAAGTATCAATGGAATGATGAGTGCCAACACGGTCTGGATACCCTGAAGGAAAAGATGGTCACCGCACCAATATTGGTCTTTCCAAATTGGGAGAAGACATTCCATGTACATGTAGATGCATCATCGATAGCACTTGGAGCTATCTTGGTGCAACCAAAAGAAGGAGACTTGGATCACCCGATAGCGTTCACAAGAAGAAAGTTATCATATTCAGAACAGAATTACAACATGATAGAGAGAGAAGGTTTAGCTATGGTTTATGCACTATAGAAGTACATACATTACCTATTGGGAAAACACTTTAAGATGTTTATAGACCACTCAGCCATGAAATACCTAGTCAACAAGCCAGTGTTGGGGGGGAGAATATGTCGATGGTTATTGCTATTTCAAGAATTTGACTTTGAGGTAATAGTTAAACCAGGAAAACTGAATGCAGGACCTGACCACCTATCAAGGGTAACAAACAGAGAGGAACCAATGAATTTAGAAGACAACTTTCCAGATGCATGGCTATTCTCAGTACAGATTGTTGATGATTACTTCACAAAGATCATCCAGTACTTAAGCACAGGTACTGCGCCACAAGAATATACCACCGCACAGAAGAAGAACCTTGTAGTCCGTGCAATTGACTATCAATTGGTCATAGGACATCTATACAATATGGTCGCAGATATCATCTTACGAAGATATGTACTAGACCATGAACGACCAAGAATTTTAGCAGAATCCCATGAGGGAATAGTAGGAGGGAATTATGCAGGAAAAGCTGCCACACAGAAGGTACTATGCGCAGGATTATGGTGGCCAACGATCCACAGAGACTCAAAAGAATATTGCCAGCAATGTGATTTTTGTCAAAGGGTAGGCAAACCCAAAAGAAGGGACAAGATGCCACTACGACCGCAAGTGACACTTCAGGAATTTGACAATTGGGTGATAGACTTCGTGGGACCTATTAACCCACCAGCCAAAAGAATGGGGGCGAGATACATTATCACTGCGACAGAATACCTAACAAGATGGGTGGAAGTTGCACCAGTAAAAGATTACAGCACAGAGACAGCTGCGCATTTTCTGTTCGAACAAGTAATTACTAGATTTTGGTGCCCAAGAATTTTGATGAGTGACCAAGGAATGCACTTCATAAACAGCACCATCTGAGTGATGCCGGAAGAGTTTGAAGTTCATCACAAAAAAGAACACTGTATCATCCACAGGAAAATGGCACGATAGAAGCCTTCAACAAAATTCTAGAAAACGCCTTGACAAAGATATGCAACGTCAACAGGGATGATTGGGATCCCAAGGTACTAGCAGTATTATGGGTGTATAGAACCACATGCAAAAATATGACTGGCCACACACCATTCAAACTAGTATATGGTCATGAACCAGTAGTGCCCATCAAATTTTTAATACCCAGCCTACGTGTAGCAGCTATTACGCAAATAACAGAATGAGATGCAGTACAAGAAAGACTGAATCAGTTACTATCGATGTGGGAAGATCAAATCTTGGTAGGATTCATCAACAAGTACATAAAGCAAGAGACAAAGCTTGGCATGACCACGACATCAAGAGGAAGGCATTCAAGGAAGGAGATCTAGTATTACTCTACAATAGTAAATCATTGCAGCACCCAGGCAAGCTCAGAATGCATTGGCTAGGACCATACGAAGTAAAATATGTCATGGATGGAGGAGTTGTACAGTTAAGAGATCTAGCAGGCGTAGACCTCAGAAGAATGATCAACAGGAGCCGGTTGAAGCTATACAAGGAGAGTCGACCACCCACTGCGTAGTTAAATATATATATGTATATATATATATATAGAAAATAGTGCACAACATGATGGACAAGCCACATATGAAACACGAAGCCGACAGGAAAAAATATAAATGCTATACCGAAAAGGGAAACAAGCAGGAAAAATGGCAAAAGCAGGCTGACAGGACAGTAAGAAGCAGAATTAAATCAAGGCAAGGATGGATGGGATGTCACACTAAATGTGCCAACTGGAGATAGTAGAGCAGGCATAATGGAAAGTACGAAATTGTCGTGGATGCATTGAACCTACAGTTATGGTGCATTAAACGCATGATGGAGGAACCATCCTCGACAAGCTTCATGATGAGCCCATACAACACATGAGCACATTAGCAGCTAGTTTATTCACGGAAGGAGAACAAGAAAAGAGAAACAACAGCAAGAACGAATAGAGTGAAACCATAGAGCTCATTGAAGCCATTTGAACCCTGCAAACATTCGACAGACACCATTATGGCACCACCGAAGCTCGCAGAAGCAGTCCATACAGCCAGATCAACCAGGACTCAAACAAGGTCACAAGGACCACCGAAGGAAAGTGAACAACAGCCCCCAAAAATCATCGATATTGACAAAATCTCATTGCCAGAGGAAATTCCAGTAGAGTCCACACAAATACTAGAGGAGGATCCGCAACCACAAATAGAGGCCATGGAACGGGATACACCAGTAGCAGCGCATGAGCCCCAAAACAAAGAAGAAGAAACCCACTAGGAAATACCACCAAAAAATTTCAAAGCAGTCGTAGGAGCCACTAGAAGTGCACAGAACCCGGATGCATCATTGCAACCAGATGTTCCACAAATACCCATCACAGATTCTTTTTTGGCCGAGCCGACGAGTGAAATGGCCATGGCTTGGGTAGAATGGATCATGAAGGAGCAACCATAAGCTATTGGAACCTCAAGCCAACCATTGTGGCAGAAGGACCAAATTCAGATACCAAGCTCACCTCGAAATAAACCAGCTGCAGAGATTGTGCTACCTCGCATACTAGAAGGAGTACAGGTGGACCCACAACTTAGGTCACATCGGGAAGCTCAAGTATTTTGACCATGACGTATCAGATGACCCCAAATATCTAGATCTTTCACTACAGTTCTTTATGCAAAAAATAGTCGTGAACCAACTCGGAGAAATCATCACTCAGCCACACCAGTGGGCCACTCGACTGGAGAGAACGGGAATTCTAGGGTTGCTGAAGATACCACACTTTGGCATAGGCCAATATGCAATAGCATGCGTCAAGAAACCATTAGTAGTTATGCATGGAGGGGATATATGGTTGGACAAACCTGTTCCCATAACTTTTGAACTCATCACGCAGATAACAGGCCTACCCACCGGGGGTATGGATCCCGCACTGATTCTGGACAATAAGTCCAAGGAAAAAACATTAGTAGAAGAGATGAAGAATAAATATGGCACCAATAGGGGAACAAGAGGCATTATAATTAAATGTATCAACGATGTCGCGACACAATTGGGCGCAAAGATATTAGCCTGCAAACTGCTACGAAAATGCTGCAAAGATGAAGTATCGGCAGGAGTCATTGTTGTTGCAGCTCAGTGCGCAGAAGGCACCTTCATGAGTTGGGTGCCATACCTATCAAATTTGTTCCAAATAGAATGCAAATATGCATAGGACGCAGGTATGTAATTTCATTACTCATGGCTGATCACTCTCATAGCTTTCATGGGATGGTGAGAACCAAAATACGTCGTCTTTGCTACCACACCACAGCTAGGAGGATCAAGATACGGTGTCCTAAGATCCAGTCCGTTATCCAAGAATAAGAGGGAGAATGGAATCGTATTCGAAGCTTACCTACGGGAGATATAGGAAGCCATCAACTGAGCATGGAGAATAACACCAGAGGTTGTCACACGATACGGGAACATCACTAATTTATGGGCTAGGCGACAAGTCATGTGGATACAACCAAGGCAGGACCTGGATAAACACTGGCTACAGATGCGTTGTTGTATCAACGAGGGTGATATCGACATGATCATCAGTGAATGTCCTGATGAATGGAGGATTCCAACTATGCCCAGACGAGTACCAAGACAAACAGTAGAAGCAGAGGCTATGCAGGTGGAGACATGGCCTCCACAAATCCCAGTACCCAAGAGATGAAGAATGGGCCAACCCAAGATGACTCAGGCAAACGGTGGCTCAGAGAAACCAGGGACCCATAAGGAAGAACAGAAACCACCCAGCCGACCAATGGACAGAGGAAATTGGTTGAGGGAGCACAAGAAACCGTATCGAACCCCATCACACAGGAACCAGGGGGGGATAAGAGACCATCAGTACAGAACCAAGGTGCGCGCAAGAAAATGAAGGCAAAACTACCACCACCGGACTACACAATCACGGAGGATGATGGAGAGATGATTGTCAGGATGGTCCAAGACTACCTCGCAGAAGATTTTGACCATGCCACACACCACAGGGATAAACTAAAGAAGGAACTGACAGAAATGGGACAACTCCTTAAGAAATTTGGGGAAGGCCATATCAAGAGTATTAGTAGGGGCATAGAGCCATCGACCACATAGATCACAAAAATTATAGTTCTAACATGACCCAGTTCTTTTGATACCCCGTGCACATTCCACAGTCTATATAAACCCTAGCATGTTGCGAATGGATTAAATTGTGGGACAGACACAACTGAAAGTTTTGGATCATATCCAATTGGTCCTGACATGGATGCCATCAAAATCATTACACAAACTACAGGTTAGCGTCGACCATGAGATACAGTCTTGAGCACATAAAAATTTAATCAATCTACATCAAGCAACAAAGAAGTGGGAAGTGCTGGAGATAGTTTGTGCATAGGAAAAACTGGAAACTAAGGAGGAGAAAGAACACAGAAATGAGTTGGAATGTAGAGTGGAAGAATTTTTAGGGAAACTTCCAACTACTGTGTAAGGAAATGAACTCCCAGCCACAGAGAATATCGACCAAATTGCGCAGGAAATTGATCAGTATCAAAAGGAGATCGAGACTCTCCGCGGATATATTACACCGACAAATCCAGCAGCAGTGAAGGAGAAACGGAAGTAGGAAGCAGCAATGCAACTGCAGGAGCTAGAAAAACAGGTCAGCACGGCAGCCAACTTACTGGATAAAGCAGTGCAACTTTGGACAAATATGGAAGAGGATACACAAGTCCAACACTAGGACAAGGAGGAGAGGATCAATGCAATGATCCAAGAACTCAAGCAGCGACATAAGACCATACCAATTCCAGAACGAGTCAAGGGAACGCAAGATCTGAAGAAGATACAAGCAGAACTTATCACTACGCAAACATAGAAACAGGAGTACCAGGCTCAAATAGAACCGTTGTAGGAACGGGTATCAGAAGTACTTGCACAGGTAGAAGAAGCCAGAAACCAGACAGGACAGACTCATCTAGAATGCACAGGACTGATGAGCGAGGAAGTGGCAGCTCAGACAGTCGACACCATCAAGGAGAAAACCGCATAGGCACTGACAAAAGAAGAAAATTTACAAGAACCATTCCAAACGATTACCAAGGAGATCGAGGAAGCACAAAGAAACTAGGTGACTCGGAACAAGTCACATGTTAGTGTTGGGGGCCTGTTGGCACTAGGCCGAAGAGGAAAGAAGAATGATCGTGGGAAAGAAAGAGTGCAAAAAACAGAAGTAACAACTGGCAGAAGAATAGCATGCGCACATGCAAGAAAGTGTGCACAAAGGAAAGCGACAACTGGAGGAGGAGCAGTACGTGTATGGGAGAAATACCTAACGTAATAAGGGTTAGGGTTTTGGTAATATTCTGCAAAAAGTCTGAAGAGCTCGAAATGTAAAAAATAGATACGAAAGTATCATATAGTGTGGTTCATTATTAGTTGTTAGCGATTCTCTGTAATGTTTTGAATGGCATGAACCGATTTTGTAAGTTGTTGAGAAAATGAGGTACGAGGAAAGGTAGATCTGAGGATTAGACTATAGGTCATGGAGCTTAGTGCGATCTAGTTTTCCTCACATAGATCTTACCCAGTTTTGTGGATAATTGTAAGCGCGAGGCGCTGGAAATGCAGAACTATCATAATACAAGAGCCGAGAGCCAAATCTTTGTCGACATAGCCCAGGAGGGGGTGAACCATGGTAATCCTCGTGTAATTTATTAAATGTATGCATGTTTCTTCTTTCTTTCAACAATTGATGGTTAAAATGAATGAATGAGTCAATACATTGTTATGAATCTACTTATACTTTGCTCAAATTAAACTGTGGGACATTCGTATGTGAAGACAAGGAATAAGTACTCTCCCTTAAATCTCACGGTATCTGACCTTAATCAAGGAACCCCTATCCCCTACTTTGTCCTAGGTTGTAAACACCTGAGTCTTAAAACCACCCATTTAAAGCTATCTCGGGTGAGACTGCACAGTGCCTTCAAGGTGTTGTGTTTCCTTTTAGTTCACCAGGAGGGCTGATAGTTTTAGAGGCTTTGTTGGAACCCTGAATGACATGAACCCTGGGTAAATAACTCAGATAACCTGAGAAGGGAAGCGAGTAACCAACATCCAGTGATTCCTGCTAAACTACCTTATCATATCCCAAACTTTGACGGTAAACCCAGAGAAGATCCGAATAATCATGTGATGACCTTTCATTTGTGGTGTTCATCAAACTCCTTAATGGGCGATTCTATCCGTTTGCGTATTTTCCAGTGAACACTCACAAGATCATCTGCCAAGTGGTACATTGAACTACCACGTGGTTCTTTCCAAGATTTCAACTCCCTTTCCTTGTCCTTTCTCACGTACTTTCAACTACCCATTCGATACGAGACGGGTACCGAACTTTTGACTTCCCTTCGTCAGACTGACTCTGTGCATATCTCTGATCACATTCATGAGTGGAGACGATGACAAAGGTTGATCAAAGTGATCATTCCTGACCATTTATTGGCAGAATGGTTTACTAAATCACTTTTACCCCCGATTGCTCATGATGTCACCATGGGTGGTGTAGTCACCGAGGAATAATCCATTTCTTGGGCTCAGTACTTAGATTTGGTTTATTCCCAATCTGGTACTTTGTATAAGTTGATCCCAAATGTTGTCCGTGCCACTACCGATCCATCAAAACCTTCATCCACGTCACATGCGGATGGAGTTATCGGCTCTGTCAACACCCAATCTGCTTCCTAGTCGATTGGAACTGCAAATCGATCTGCTTCGTAATTCACTCCTAGTTTGACCGCACTCTCCTCTACCTCCCACCAAACTCAGATCTCTGAGGTGAATGCAGTTCAATCTGCTCCTTCACAACAATCTGAAGGTAAAAAGAAGGCAAAAAATAAACCAAAAAATAATAATAACAATGAACAACTGAAAAATCAAACTCAAACACCTGCTACCAAAAATCAACCACAATGGAAACTAAAATTCCCATGTATCATTTGTGGTGATGATCACTACACTTGAGACTTTCCACATCGTGATGAAGTGGCCAAACTTTTCTAGATAAATTCATAACCCACCATGCTTACTCATCCTTTTCCACAGCAACAATCCATGGTTGCTCAAACCCCCTCTCCTGGGGGCAGTTCTAGCCATCCTCATGATGAGGCCTCAACAAGTTCCCATATTTATATGTTTCATGGGATTAATTTGACCACTCTCTCTACGCCATACGACACACTAGCTAAACCTGACAAAGCCAAGGTCACTAACGGTTATTTACCAGATCCATCAACATCCTCCATTATTCCTCCATCTGTTAGTCCTCTGTCTGGACCACTTCAGATAGATAAACCTTTGGTCAAATCTATATTACGCCCTACCAAGAGCACTATCCATAAATCTACTTTTAATCCTAGTTCATGTGCCACCCAAAACTACAACATTGTTGAAGATTTGGCTCAGGCACCGTGTGCTATGTCTGTGTTAGAAGTTCTATGGCACTTCCCAAGTCAACGTAGAACGCTCTTGGCTTCTATTAGCACTTATGATCCTGATTCGTCCAACAATATCATGTTTAATGGATAATTATAAGTCTCGACTCTCTCACCAACTAGATTTTCAAATCGATGTTGTTGTTCACAATCAATAAATTCACCGAACTATCTTGGATGAGGGAGCCTCTACTTGTGTAATGTCTTTAACCTGTTGGAAAATCTTAAAATCACCCACACTTAACAAATCCCCTATGATGCTACGCGCATTCGATGGGAGAGGTTTTCATCCTCACAGACTTTTACGGTCCTTAGTCGTTCAGTTGGGCGGAAAAACCGTTATTGTTGATGTTGAGGTGGTTGATGCTCCCCTCAAATACAACTTGTTACTCAGAAGAAGTTTGTTTTATGCTATGAATGTCGTTGCTTCGTCGATGTTTCGATGTGTACAATTTCCTCATCAAGGAAAAATTGTCACTGTCGATCAGTTAGATTTTTGTACACCCGATGCTCACGCTTCCGCTACCAACAACATTCCTTTCTTGGGAGACCACAAAATCACGTATGAAAGCATTGGTGTTGGCTTGTTGAAAGATTCTATCCTTATGGGTACCTTCCCTACACCACTTCCACCGAATACACATCATATTTCCACTGTCGATATGATTGCAACCACGGCTTATCAATCTTTGGAATCATCTGACCCTTGGATTGTACCTAGTCCTTTGAAATTCGATGCATTAGGTGACACCATGCCACTTAATCCAGCCAAAACATAATACGCTTCTCCCTCTTCGTATGACCAACATCTATTGGCACTCGACAGTTACTCGATGCCATCACGGTTAAATTCCTTATCATCTGCATTCAACTACATTTCCCCAATTTTTCCTTTTGATGAATCTATTTTGGAAATTATTAGCATCAACGAACTACCTTGGGATCATAACCATCATCGATCATCTTTTCTTCTCCCACTTGAAGAAATCCAGGAAGATATACGCTCTATATTCCCTCTCGATATTGTCGATTTTTCACCATCTCCCATGGATTCGACTTCTGATGACTTAGATCCGGTAGTTGACATAGTAATATCTTCAGTAGGGCTATTGGAACCTAATATCTCTACCCTTACCGAGGTCATCAACATGTATCCCTTCCAGCGTTCTTTTCTTCCATCAAGAGAATCTCTCCTAGAAGCCATGGTTGACGTTAATCCCTTGACATGTATTCCTTCCAAAGAATTATCCTCTTGGAAGTCATGATCAAGTAGTCACGAGTATGGTTTATCTTCTCTATGGAAAGCTCGTTAAAAAATAAAACAAAGGTCACGAGCATAGTTTTCCTCTCTGTGTCAAGCTCGTTAAAAAATGAAACAACAATCTAGGGATTCAACCTGGAGCCTTGAGCATAGTTCTTTTCCTGTGTCAAGCTCGTTAAAAAATGAAACAGTCACCTCTCCTGTCAGTTCGAGTCTTTCGCCAAGATCTCGTAGATGTCGAGTCGAGTATTTCGTTAGGTCTCATTTTTTAACCTTCATTTCATCCACCTGTATCCTTTTTCTCCATCTAGTAGAGAAATTGGTGACCACCGCAAAGTCGGTGAATGAATTGAAGCTTGGGGGGGCATGTCTCTAGCCTTTGATGATCATTCTGGAGTTAAGACACTAGATTTCAAGCTGGGGGTAGAGTACCGAGCTTAGTCTTTGTTCTTTTCCATGCTCGTAAAAACATGATAATGTAACCGAGCAACCTTTTATCTCTTTTTTGGGCTCGCATGGTTACATGAAAAAAGGAACCCCTGGAGTCTCCTTTAAGATTTTTTTAGACTCTCTAAACATGAAAATATTTTCGAGTGATCTTGCTTCCTTTCCCACTCATTAAAAGATTTGAAAGGGCGTCTTTCAAGTGATAATTTATCTCTTTTTTGGCCTCGCGAGACTAAAATTATGAAAAAGGACAACATTGGAGTCGTCTTTAAGTCATTTTCAGACTCTCTAAATATGAAAAACCACCGAGTTTACCTTCTATGGACTCGTTAAACAATCATACATTGAAGGGCCCATATGGGACCGAACCCTTACTTCTTCCATTTTGTTAAACAAAGGAAGAGGGACTTACCGAAGGTGAGTTATATCGAGCATGTGTTACCCTCCTCGATATCGTTAAACTAAAAATAGGTACTCGTCTATCTGGATGGGGGGGAAATTGAAGGAAGCAAGCCAAGCAGTTTTTGAGAACATTACAAGTAACCCTTACGGTCTCCCTTGAACATGACACTTTGTCTTTGCACACATTTTAATCCGTTGAACCTCTACACTGAACCAATCCTCTGATTTCTTTACTCCTTTGGGTCACCCGACGAAATTCATAGTATCCACTGCATCGTCAAAAGTTTTGGTCCATGTCATGTTTCTGTAGTTGTGCCCCAGTGTTCAAGGGAAGTATCTGCCTTGAGAGTCAGCCATCAAAAAAATTTGTTTCAATACCCGTGTCAGTCCATGTTCATTTGATCTACCAATTTACATCTCTGTGTCAGTTTCGTGTCGTTGATGGGGGATACATCAAGGCCCTCCTTCAACGAGTCTATTCCTGTCGACTTCAACACATTATCCAGGAGCTAGACTTAGAAACTAGTTATTACCTTGGGACCTGCATGCCTCAATGGAAAGCCTCCTCACATGCGACAGTGGGTTTACATCATTGACCTATGATCGGATGATTCCACGAATGTTCGACTTCATCTCATCCATTCACATTCATTGCAATGTACTAGAGTACCTTGGGAATCATTGACATCAATGGTGATTTCCCTCGCGCTTGTTAATAATTTACCTCATTGATCGGTAATCAAGTGGTTTCTTCCATGTTAAACATCAGGACATCTATTCACATGGTTAGATTCATACTACATCAGGATCGGTAAGTGTTGGTTGTGGAGCCTGATTATCTTCCTGATTTAGAGATCTTTTACTTTCAACCGTGTTTATACCCCATGAAGTATTTACACCCTAGAAGTATGTACACTCTTCCACATGGGAGAGTGCAGAGGGGGGGTACCCCCTCTGCAGGGTCTGCGGGGTCTGGGGGCAAGCGGGCCCCTAGTGGGGGTTCGGGGGCGAAGCCCCCGAAGCGAAAATTGCCTTGTAAAAGTATATAGGGAAATGTATTGCGGCTATGTATGTTGGCGAGTATTGTATTCTGAGAGAGGAGACTGTGAGAGAAAGAAGAGGAAGTTACAGTGGGTTTTGTTGTAG
>SNQJ01S0021320.1:98281-110368 GCA_010110895.2 Picea sitchensis
GTAAATCTGGACCGTTCATTATAAGGTCACAGATCTAACGATAGAGATTATGTTAGGGTTTTTTTCCCTAGAAGGCAACCCTCTTTTATGAGGGAAATGTATTGCAGTTATGTATGTTGGCGAGTATTGTATTCTGAGAGAGGAGACTGTGAGAGAAAGAAGAGGAAGTTACAGCAGGTTTTGCTTTAGGTTGTATCCCTTCATTTTGTTGGATAATAATAAAGAAAGGACCTGGCAATTTCTCTAGTGGACGTAGCCCAGACTGGGTGAACCATGTAAATCTGTGTCTCTCTTTTATTGTGTATCTTCTGTGTTTTGTTTATGCATTTGTTTTATTTTATTGCTCCGCGGTCCTGTTTTTCTAACAGTAAGAAGACCCTGGGTTGAGTCATCACTCTTATATGTACTTTTCCCATGTTGTGACAGAGTTTCTTTTGAACAATGACACATATACTGTTACATAGATCCACTTTGTATTGGTCATGGCTATGTCTTTTCATCTCATATATCTACTGTGTATTCTTCATGGATGTGATCAGTTCAATTCTTAGGATTATAGATCAACATTGTATATTCAGTGGCTATACCTTTTTTGTCAATATAATTATGGATCCGCAGTGTATTTTATCGAGGCCATACCTTGAAAGTCTTTATCACTCAAGCATAGGTATGTCTACCTTGGGTTTTGAAACATGTCATAATATTTGTTTGATGGTTGTGTGCATCTTCTATCAGGTTCTATGAGTCCCTACCCTTGCTTTAAAAAGTCTACAAAGTACTTTAGTCATCACGTCTTCTAACTTCGTGCTTTGGTGGGAAATCTATTACACCTCAAAATTACTCACTCCAATGATGACATATTGTCGTCATCTTCAGTGTCGCATCTTGACCACAAGTGTCACAAACATCGTCCTATTATCTTTCCTATGTCATCTCTCTAACGACATCATAAGGACACTTAAAACACCTTAAAGACTAGTTTTGAAGAGGAGAAATCAGTTGACAAGGAGTACAAGTATTTTTCCACAAAGCAAGCCACTTAAAAGTCATTTTTGGAAGGCAACGCTCCCGTATACACTGTTAGGGAGTTCCAGCGCTCCCTGACCTCCTTGGGGGGAGTGTTGCAACACTCTATGCCCCATTTTTGGCGAGTGCTACCGTTTTTGAGTGAATTTTTGGTTTGTTGAGACAAATCAGGGAAGAATCCCCTTAATAGATGAAGGTGATTGGATTCGAATCTAAGGTCAAGGCGTGATCTTAGAGAATATCCACAACTGAAGGAGAAGAATCCTCAACTTATCCCAAGGATCTCTCAAGTGGTTTGGCCTCTCCAAGCCTATATAAGGAGGCCTTCTCATGGTAAAAGGGGATAGAGACATTGTGAAGCATCAAACTTATGATCTCATAAGGGAGATATCATTAAAGCATCATCATTATATGTATCGATTATTTGAGCAATGGTCTGGACAAAGGGAGCTTGGTGAAGCTGTTTCACTACATCCATGGTTGTAAGCACCACTTTGTTCTCATTAATATAAATCTATGCTTGGCTTGTTTCCTTTAAAGTTTGTGTACATTTCATGAGCTTGTTTCTTTCATAGAATCATTATGAAGCTAATCATGGTAGAGTAGGAAGTATCGTTGTTGTTTCTCATTGTACCTTAGGACCTTCTGAAGAACTTGGAGATCAAGATCAGCTTGGATCGAGCAAGGACAAACATCGGTAAAAATGCATTTACTATTATTCCTTCCTCTTCTTTGATAGTTTAGCTTTATAAAAAGGAATGTCAATGTCCACAATAGCACTTTTTGTCTTGGACTTAGGGGTATAGTATCCAAGAGGAAATCCACTTGTCCGTGGGGGGATTGTCCTGTAAAACTCTTCCTCCAAAACACATCTTCTCAATATCTCATCAGGTCTCGTATTGTATAGTTGTCCTGCTATAAGTGAAAAGTCTGCAGCGCACACTACTAGTTGTTTCTTCTATGAAATTGTATAATCGCTAGGTGTTATTCCCGTTGATAGGAACTGGACTATTTCTGCAAAGTGGTCATCAATATTTCTAATGGCCAGTATTTGTGCATCCAACAGTGCATCCTCCAAACTGGTCGGCTCTTTGTTATAAACCTAATTTGCACCCACCCTGCATACCTGGATTATGGCCTTACTAGTTGCCAATTTCTTGAGCCAAACTCTTCTAAAAAGCCCTCTTTTTTTAGCCACATGCACCCTTGCCTTCTACAGCCTGCATATGCACACATCCATATGCTTGCAGGCCTTCTACAGCCAACTTATACTGACAAAATCATGAAAAATGGAAAGTTGTAGACGGGAAACAGAGTTTCGGGAAATTGCTAAAACCGTTTGACTGCCTATGGCCCGTCATTCAACCGGAGAACTACCTATAAAATAAGGGGTAGGGGTCCCATTTAAAAAACAGGAAGAAGAGTATAGAAACTCTGCCCAAATTTATCCCCCCTTTGCCTCAATTTCCTGCAACTGTATTGTGAGGTTGAGTAGTTGGTGCATTGTGAAGAGGAGCCTAGGACCAGGTTCGAGGAGAAGTGTCGTCCACATATTGTAAAGTTTACTCTTGTGAAGATTAATACAAAAAGGAATACTTTTTTTCGTCACACCATATCATGTGTTCAAATTGTATATTTCTTTTATGATATTGTCACATCTAACCCATCAATTAGTATATGAAATGCATGTTCACAGCTCTCTGTTTGTCCATGTGTGAATGCAAGTCATCTTTGGGAGGAGGCTTGCAGTCAAGAAGCAAGTGAAAGTGGAGGGATTGAAATCAAACGAAGGATTTAAGGTAGAGTTACCTAATCTTGTTTACACCATTGTATTGCATGAATGTGGGGTTTTTTGTTGGGATAATAGGAAAAAGTAGAGGCCTTTAAATGGTCATTTTTTGCATGCATGATTAGATCCCTTTAATGCTAAGTCCGTAAGCGGGATTTCCCACTCACATCAGAATTGGTGACTCCACTGGGGACTCTCTAGGGTTCTTTGGGGACTTTTTATTGGGTATTTTGAAATTGGTTATACTGCCTTTTTTGAGTTTCTGCAAGAAGTCTGAGTGTTCAGGGGTTCTGGTTCTCAATACCAGTCTTCCATGCTCTGCTTATCAGACTTATTCTTTTTCTGTTTTTGGAAAACTCAAAGTCATACATTCCCTGTAGAAGGGTATCCCACATGTGCATGCGCCCTACCTTTAGTCAGCCCACATATGTACGCATGTTGCTGAAGTGTTAGTTGTGTGTCTGAAAATCCATAAAATCCTTCTCAGGAAGAGGCAGTCATCCTCTCCCCTATCATAAGTGATCCTTCTCAGGGGTCTTCTAGATCCTTTCCTGGTCTCTATGTGCAGTCGGTAATTAGGTAAGACCTCAGGTTAGCTTTGTTTTGCTAAATTTTTCTTGCCTCTTCTTTGTCAAAGTAAGTTTTTGCACCTTTAAGGGGTTCTGGTTTTCAATACCAGTACTCCCTACCTGAGCTTAGCTGATTGTCTTTCTTTTTTGAGGAGAAACAGAGGCACACGTGACCTGTAGTGGGCCTGCACATGCACATACGCACCCTACCCTTGGACAGACCGTGTGCATACGCTATTTGTTGAAGTGACAATCGTGTGTCTATCTATAAATGTTTTTAAACATGCAGTCATCCTCATTCCTGTCAAGAGTATTTTTTCGGGATTTTCTTGTCTAATTATAGTCTCTGTCATAGAATTTTTAGCCTAGTTTGGACTCTAGCATAGCTTGCTTTTTCATTGAAATATTTCTTCTGTTTCTTAGCTTTTTTAACTTATTTTTAGCTTGAAATTTTGAGAAAAATGAGTTGCATTTTAAAAAAAAAATCCCCCTCATGGTTGGGGGGGGGCCATGAATCGTGCATTCATCAGTTTCTTTTAGAATATTTTGTTACTTCTGCTTTGATTGGAAGAAAATATATAAGAATAAAAAAATAGTTTGTTAGTTCTCTTTCTTTCTTGGCATTTGCCTTGCATTGTTATTTGAAAAATAAAAAGAAATTAGCATAGTGTTGTGTTTTATTCTCATCTTAAAAGCATTTCAAAAGAAAAATAAGAAAGATAATCCTTCTTTGCTAGTGTTCTTATCATTTCTTTTTTCTGCAAGAGTCTTAACAACATCAGTTGCACTACCACACATTTTGAGTAAATCAAGCCTTAAAAAGAATGCTAATTAAAAATAACTAGACTTTTATGTTTGTAGGGTCCATCAACTAGTTTAGGGTTAGGGCCTTGAATTAGGTTGGAGAGGAAACTCTTCAAGGCCATTAAAGAAAACATACGAGTTTGTTCTCAGGAGTGTAGAAGTCCAGTAATGTGGAAATTATCCGGGACCCCCCTCTAACACAGCGGATAAACACGAGGTCATGTGCGGAAAGGTAGCGGAGATAACCCCTCCAAAGTCAGACCAAGCGTAGTGGGGAACTCATATAGAGGACTAGTATTGGGATTCCATTGATCGCATTTGAAACGGAGCTTTGTGGGTCTTGAATCCATTCGAGGTCCTCAATCATCTTCCGGAACACTTCCTTTCGATACCCTTGATAGGTTTTGGGCTTGATACCCTGCTCATTGCGGTCCACCCGACTGTTGATTGTACCAGCCTGGTAATTGTTCACGAGCTGGCAACCTAGTTTCCTTTATTTTAAGGACTTACACAGGTGATCGCAGGGGTATACTGCAATACCTAGGGCAGACATCGGGCCATGCTTTGCAAAGTATACCCATAGGGTGCTTCCATATTCAAGTTGCACTTGCATCGGTAAGTTTCTCTAGTGTTGGTTGGTGTAACTGTTCTTACAACTAGTTAGTCGTTTACTTGATTTTCCTTTAGGAACTTTTAATGTGTGCTCTGTGCTCCCTAGTTTTCCATAGTGAGTTAGCCAGTCATGGATTTGGGTCTCTAACCTATGGTGGTAGACCACCCACTCCGTCGATCGCAAGGACTTTTCGGTCTTCTGGTTAAGAACATGGAGCCGCCTCTTTATAGGCGTTGTTTTGATAACACTGGTCTTCCATAGTCAGTGTGTGATACTTTTACGGATTTGAACGATCCCGCAAGGGGAGAAACTGTGCATAATATATTCATGGCTAAAGTTTCCGGTGATACCAACCAAGGAGCCCCTTCACAAGGGGATTCTTGTTATTTTCCCTTCTTCGAAAACATTGGTGTCCCTTTGATGGCCACTTTGTACATTCCTGGGTTGAATGTGGGACTACCGATTTGGTTGGGTACCATTCCAAATGTATCGAATGCTCTTGATGCTTCTCAGTTAAGCACCTTAAGTCATGGGCACCTTGTTGATGTTTCTTCATCGGCAAAGTCTTCTCCTCCTCCTTCTCCTGCCTCTGGTGAAAGTACAGTTACTAGTAACCGAAAGTCTAAATGAAATAGAAATAGGAAGAATAGGAAGAAGAAATCATCAACCTCTGCAAGTCATCTTGGAGATAGGTCGACAACCTCTGCAAGTCACATTCAAGACCAGCACCCAGCCTCTACAAGTTATGCTGGGTGCACGCACCCACCCTCTACAAGTCATGCTGGGGAAAAAAGTCCAGTCACTTCTAGTCATACTGGTAATAGTTTTGTAGCCTCTGCGAGTCATGTTATCGACCCATCACTAACCTCTGCAAGTCATGTTGGAGATGTGAAACCAGCCACCACTAGTCATGCTGGGGGCATTGATTCTGTTGAGAAACCTAGACGGATAGGACATAAACCTAAGTTCCCTTGTAAGCTTTGCAAGGGAGATCACCTTACTCATCTATGCCCTAGCATTCCAGAGGTACAAAGATTGTGGTCCCTATCTGCAAGCTCTTATGATTCTGAGTCTTCTGAGGTTTCCTCATAGTCTATTCAACCATTGGTTGAGAAATTGGTCATGTTGATACAATCATCGGCTGATCCCACTCTTGTTTTGGGGGGTGAGGTGCCTTTAGACCATGTAGTCTCTCAGCCTATTTAGTTATTGGTTGAGAAAGTGGTCATGCCGATGCAGTGATCGACTGATCCCACTCCTCTTTTGGGGGGTGAGGTGCCTTTAGACCATATAGTCCCGTATCCTATTCATCCATTGGTTGTAAAAGTGGTCATGCCGATGCAGTCATCAAATGATCCCACTCTTCTTTTGGGGAGTGACGTGTCTACCGACTATATTTTTAGCATTTTTGGTTCAATACTTTCATAACAAGGGGGCATTCCGCTCATTCCGAGCACACCCCCTCCAAGCCCTAAGATGGTTTCCTTTGATTGGAATGACCTTGTTGAGTCGTGTCTTCCTTCTGTCGCACCTTTTCAAATAAGGGTTGAAATTAATTCAAAAAAAAATTATCGATGTATTGTACATGAAGGAGCCTCTGCAAGTATTTTATCGTCCTCGGTTTGGAAAGTCTTAGGATATCCCAAGCTTGTGTCTGCTTCACATGGGTTGTTGGATTTTGACAGACATCCTAGTGAATGTTTGGGGATTCTTCCTCAGTTTCCTATCTTGTTAGGTGGGAATATTGTCCTTGTTGACGTTATAGTGGTGCAAGGCCTGTTAGATTTCAATATGATTCTCGGGCATGCTTATGTATATGTTATGAACATTTTGGTGTCTACGCTCTTCTGGGTGATGCATTTCCCTCACAATGGAAGAATTGTCACTATCGAGCAGTTGGCATCTAATAATCACCATCCTAATTTGGCGTTAGTTCAGGCTACCCCTTTATATGTTCCTAGTGTTCATGTAGAGTCTACCCCGCCACGGGTTAATTATGTGGCATCCTATCATCGATGTTCAATTGCTTCTGAGAAGGAACCTGTGAAGTCATGTTTTCCCTCTCGAGACTTGGTCTCAACAATTGATCCTTTGGTTTATCCAATGGGGGCATGCGAGCCCTTGTTTCCCCCTCTAGGTTCAAGTGATATTGAGTCTCCTTCTGAGTCTGATCTCGTTGTTTGTAGATCCTCAATCCCTCGTGCTTGTGATTCTTCGCTGATAGAATATGCCAGTCCTAGCCAGAACCTCCATCGTCATCTGGAGTATGGTTAGTTTACTTCACCCTTTGGGACTGTCGACCCTCGTTTGTGTGATTTCTCGGATTTTGAATTTCCTTCAGATGAGGCTATCCTTGAAGCCATGACTACGGTTTCTATACCGCAGGAGGACTTACACTGTGGTTTGTGTTTTCTTCCCTTTTGGGAGACGTTCCAAGTTGACTATCGAAGAGACTCTTGGTCTAAGCCTAGCAGTGGGCTCTACCTAAACCTGTTTCATACATGATTTGTAGCCCCTGCGGGTCTTGTTTTAAGCCCTTTTCAGACCCTCTAAATATGAAAATATTGTCGAGCAATCTTGTTGTCTTTCACACTCGTTAAACTGAAATTTGAAGGCACGTCTGTCCGGTGGTAGTTTACCCCTTTTTCGGTCTGGATGGGCAACTATACAAACAAATGTATACTCTAGGAACTTTAGTTCTCTAGAAGAGTATCCCCGGGTATAATTTTACCCCTTTTTCGAGCCTGGGGGACTAAATTTACGAAAAAGGAATCCCCACGGAGTCCATAGTTAAGCTCTTTTCAGACTCCCTAAAATTGAAAAGATCGTCGAGTGACCTTATTTCTGCACACTCGTTAAATGGCCAAGAAGAATGTCCTTTACGGAGTCCATATTTAAGCTCTTTTCAGACTCCCTAAAATTGAAAAGATCCTTGAGTGACCTTGTTTCTTCACACTAGTTAAAATGGCCAAGAAAAACAACCTTTACGGAGTCCATAGTTAAGCTCTTTTCAAACTCCCAAAAAATGAAAAGATTGTCGAGTGATCTTGTATTTGTCACACTTGTTAAAATGATTTTGAATAGTCATCTTTTCGGTGCTAGTTTACCCCTTTTTTGAGCCGACTAGACTATCTTCGAAAATGGTACCCCACTAGAGTCTCCTTTTATGCTTTTTCAGACTCCCTAAATATGAAAAACCGTCAATCTTACCTTCTCTGGGCTCGTTAAAATTACATCGAAGGACATTACCATTGTGTGTCCTATTAAACTGCATTCGTATACCTACGTATTTGTCCTAATTCCAGTTCCATGTTGCTCTCAACCGAACCATCTGAAGCATGCCTTATACGCAAGCCCCGTAGCACTTTGCCTCTGCGTATTGGCACCTTTGGCCCATGGAGGTTTTTCCAAGTGTCCCTTTTCTACATATGTCCCTTTGCTCTGATCATTAGTGTGTTCCTTTTACCTATAACTAGTATGATTGAGACACTCGTTCCTCCTTTGTAACGTAAAATTATTTTATTCTTTTCAAAAATATTGAAAAAAGACAAACAAAAAATACAAATATACGCCAAAAAGAGGAAGGGAAAAGTATTTTATTTTTGTTGGAAACTCAATGAGTCACCCTTGGAAAAAGCACATATTTTTGTTTGTTCGTCAAAGATCTAGGATATAGTATGACCTTAGGAAGTTGTTCTCATAGAGTTGTGTCCTCCTTCATTTGGTTATTCTTCCAAACATATGGAGAGTTGGTGTTGCCTCCTGCATCGTCAACTTATGTCAATATCATGCTACCTGAGTCTCACCATTTTTCATGCTACTATCCAAGGGAGTTTTTTACCAAGCCCATGTTGGCCTTTCTGCGGTTTGTCTCTTTCCCTCATGCCCAACCATCCTAAAATACCAATCAAAATCCTTGTTCAAAATCAATGAAGTTTTATGTCTGATCATCGGGATCCTCTTGTCTATTCACGACAAGTTGTCGAAGACCTCCGGGTAGTGAAGTCGTACACTCATATTACACTCTTACTCGAGTTTTGAAGATCTTGAAGTTGTTGCTCGAGCTTCGAAAGCATCATCTCCAACCATCAGACAACACTTAGCTTCTTGAAGATGGATACTATACATGTATATATTTTGATTTTGAGATGTATATCCGTTGTGTATTACTCACAGCTACACTTTATATAGTTATATGACATGGATCTGCAGTGTATTTGATTGGCATCCATGATTTTAGTTTTTATCCCGAGCATGGGTATGCCCACCTCGGTGAGACAAATTGTTATTTTGTAGATGGCAGCTCCCGCATACTGGTCCCTGGGCTCACTCACTTAGCACATTGACGAATATTGGTAAAGTATTTCTACCATCATATGCTCTTTTGACCTCTCACTTTAGGGGGCATCTGTTATAAACCTAATTTGCACCCAGCCTGCATACCTGGCCTCTGGCCCTACTAGTTGTCAATTTCTTGAGCCAAGCTCTTCTAAAAAGCCCTCTTTTTTGATCCACACGCACCTTGGCCTTCTACATCCCGCGTATGCACACATCCATATGCTTGCAGGCCTTCTACAGCCCGCGTATACTGACAAAAGCACGAAAAATGGAAATTTGCAGACAGGAAACAGAGTTTCAGGAAATTGCTAAAATTGTTTGACTTCCTATGGCCCATCATTCAACCGAAGAACTACCTATAAAAGAAGGGGTAGGGGTCCCATTTAAAAAAGAGGAAGAAGAGTATAGAAACTATACCCAAATTTATCCCCCCTTTGCCCCAATTTCCTGCAACTGTATTGTGAGGTTGAGTAGTTGGTGCATTGTGAAGAGGAGCCCAAGACCAGGTTCGAGGAGTAGTGTCGGCCACATATTGTAAAGTTTACTCTTGTGAAGATTAATACAAAAAGGAATATTTTTTTCATCCCACCATATCATGTGTTCAAATTGTATATTTATTTTATGATATTGTCACATCTAACCCAGCAATTAGTATATGAAATGCATGTTTGTAGCTCTCTGTTTGTCCATGTGTGGATGCAGGTCATCTTTGGGAGGAGGCTTGCAATCAAGGAGCGAGTGAAATTGAAGGGATCGACATCAAACGAAGTATTTAAGGTAGAGTTAGCTAATCTTGTTTACACCTTTGTATTACATGAATGTGGGGTTTTGTGTTGGGATAATAGGAAAAAGTAGAGGCCTTTAAATGGTCATTTTATGCATGCATGATTAGAGCCCTTTAATTCTAAGTCCGTAAGTGGGATTTCCCACTCACATCACTCTTCTCCATGTTCCAACCTTGACAAGTGGTCAGGACCTTTGTTCATTCTTCCTGGATTTACTATGATCTCAAAGTCATATTCCTGAAATAGCACAATCCATCTGCTATTATCCCCCCCAACACTGGCTTGTTGACTAGGTATTTCAGCGCAGAATGATCAGTGAACATTTTAAAATGTCCTCCCAACAAGTAGTGGAAAAAATTTTGCAGTGCATACACCATGGCTAACCCCTCTCGCTTAGTGGTGGTGTAATTGATCTCAGCAGTTGATAGCTTCTTGTTGGAAAAGGCTAACGGATGGTCAATATCTCCTTCCCCAAGTTGTTCTAACACTGCTCCTAAGGAAATTTAAGATGCATCGACATGCACATGAAACTCCTTGCTCCAATCTGGAAAAACCAGGATAGGCGCAGTAACCATATTTTGTTTCAATGTGTCAAAGCTCTGTTGGCATTCTTTTGTCCAACTAAATTGACAGTATTTCTTCAAAAGATTCTCCATGGGTGTTTTAATCTGACCATATCCTTTAATGAAATTCATGTAGTATCATGTGTGTCCCAGTGTAGTGCGCATCTATTTGACTGAAGTAGGAGGTGGTAAATCACTTATAATGGCAATTTTAGATGGATCTACACACAATCCCTTCTTGCATGCAATATGTCCTAACAGCACTCCAAATGGTGAGAAGAAGATGCATTTCTTCAGATTCAAGGCAATTTGACACTGCCTGTAGTTTTCCAACATTAGCCTTAGACATTCAATATGATTTTTCAATAAACTAAAAACAGTCCAATCATCAAAATATGCTTCTAAAAATTTATGTAGGAACTCTTTGAATTCTTTGACCACCACCCTGGAAAAGATGGCTAGGGAATTATTTAATCCAAAAGGCATCATTGTATATTGGTAGGATCCCCATTATGTTGCAAATGTGGTCTTATGGCGATCTTCCTTGGCAATCCGGATCTGATGGTATCCCGAGAATCCATCTGTAAAAGAATATACTTCATGGCCTCCCACATTATCTAACACTTCATCAATGAATGGTGTAGGGAAAGGGTCATGCAAACAGGAATCATTCAGCTTCCTGAGATCTACACAAATCCTGATCTCTCTTGTATTCTTGTCTTGCACCACCATAGGGCTAATCCATTATGATTCTTTGACAGGTTCTATAATTCCTGCTTCTAGCATTCTGTCGAGCTCAATTTTCACTTTCTCCTTATACTTAGGGTTCGACCTGTAGGGTCTCTGTTTGACTTTTCGTGCATCTAGCTTCAAAGGGATCCTCATATCTCCCATAGGCCCATTAATTCCCTTCATATCAGTGAACTTGGTTGGGAACAAGTCCTGATATTCATGCAATAACTCTGTGATTTTGTCAATAGTGGCAGCATCCCAATAATCTCCAACATTTGCAAGCTTTGGTGTATGCTATGTTCCTATATTGACTTTTCTAATCTTGATTGGTTGTCCAATGAATGGTAACTCAACTCCTAGTCCTTCCACATCTCTCTGGCCTTCTTTTTTTTTATGTTCACCTTGCTAGGGTCATCATCTTCATCTGCATTGATGTTGTAACAACCTTGGAGTTTTTGGAGAGGCGCAGTCCATTCATCCTTTTCTTGTTATAAATGGAGGCTAAAGGCCTCCTCAAATAATTTATGTCTGACAATCTATAATGCTTGATCTACTGAAGGAAATTTACTTTCAAAAAAGAAGGAAGTTACAAAATTATGAGTCATATCTTCCCAATCTGCAGTGACAAGGCATAGATCTACTTGAAGGTACCAGTTGATAGGTGTCGTGTCCAGTGTGTTAATAAATTTGTTCACCCACTGCTCTTGAGGAATATTTCTCCAAGATTCCTTGCAACTTCACACATGGTCCTTTGGGAAGCTTCGACCTATGTACCAAACTTCGTAGCCTTCTACTTGTGCTGAGAACCACGCGGTCAGGGTATGGCATTGTACCCATTCTTTAATGTTGGTTTTATGTGTTCCCCACC
>SNQJ01S0021320.1:122293-152527 GCA_010110895.2 Picea sitchensis
AGAGAATTTATCCGACATTCAAATCTCGACAGTAAAAAAAGGAACCAATACAAAGTCAAATAATGGTCATATTCAAAAGAATGCTTACGTGGACAGATCACTACAAACATCAAAATAATATGATTCCAAGGAAAGGTCACAAGAGATTAGGATGCATTATCATCATCCAACTCACAAGAGTCCTTCTGACCAATGGCTAGGAAAAGAGGAAAATAAACAATGTTCTTCTTCCCAACAAATAAAATACCACACTGAAAAAGAACGAAGACAAAATCAACAACTTGGAACAATCAATCATCAAACAATTCCAATGAAAGTTGATTTGGGATGGATCACTCCCTAAAAGATGCAACACATTAGTTTGGGTATTCGAAGGTTATATCATCTTGTGTCATCGAGAGTCGCAACTACAAGCACAACAGATTTGAGAAGACATCGTGTGCTAGAACAAAAGTTCAAAAGGGAAGCCTTCCAGTGCTTATGTTTTGAGGACAAAGCATTTTTAAGGGGAAGGCAATGTTATGAACATAAAATATACATAAATAGATATTCATAACATAATAATAGTTAATAAATAATAATTATTAATAATGAAAGGTCATGTCTCAAAGGACATGACTATTCGTAAAGGGCACCCCTGCGTGCGTATATAAACAAGCCCTCGTTCTCAATTGTAATCAATCTCATTATATCTTATATCTTATTATTCATTCTTATTACATATATATTTTTTCATATGGATTTGGTTACTATATTCCAGATATTTTGGATTATTCTTGTGTGAGCGAACTTTGTTCGTCTCAAAAACATTGTGAATTTTGCTGCCTCGAGGGAGTTCTAACTCATATGCCACTGACCCAACTTTCCTTTGCACTCTATATGGACCATAAAATATCTTTTTTGGATTTTATGCACCCTTAATCTTAAGGGATGACTGTTTGTATGGTTGTAATCTCAAGTACACCAAGTCCCCTACCTCAAATGTGTGTTCCACCCTATGTTTATCAACTTACATTTTTTGTTAATTATGTGCCATGTGCAAATGATCTTTGAGTTCCTTGAGGATGTCTTGGCTCTCTTGTACCCATTATCTATAGGATCTCTATTGTCTCCAAATAATATCTCAACAAAGTTGAGGGGTTCATAATTGTATAAAGATTTAAAAGGAGACATGCCAATAGACATGTGATGAGTAGTGTTGTAGAAATATTGTCCTAGATAAAGCCATCTAACCCATGCATTTTGATTCCCCGATACATAATTGTGAAGATACCCCTCCACTCACTTGTTCACAATCTTGTTATTCCCATTTGTCTATGGATGGTATCTAGTGTTGGGGATTAAAGTAGTTCCTACTAGCTGAAATAATTCCTGCCAAAAGATACTCATGAACCTGTTGTACCTGTCACTCACTATATTCTTGGGTAGCCCATGTAGCATGAAGACCTATTTGAAAAAAAAAATACGCCTAAGATTCGTTGAAGTCCATGGATATAGAAAATAAGTGCACAAATCTATTCAAACGGTAAACCACCACAAAGATGCAATCCTTACCTTGATTTTTGGGAAGACCTGTAATAAAATCCATTGATATACTCTCCCATTTATGCTCAAGAATAGGGAGGTGTTGTAATAGACCTGCGGGATGTGTGTGCTCATCCTTGTTATGTTCGAAAAGGGTACATTCCTTGATATGGTGCATAACCTCTCCTTTTAAGCCCTTCCAAGCAAACCTTTCCATGATCTGTCTATATGTTTTAAGGAATCCTTGATGACCTGCTAATGAAGAATCATGGAATGCTTGAAGCACTTTCCTTTTGAATGATGATCCTGGAACCAAATAGATTATTCCCTTGTAGTAAATAATATCATCCATAATCATGTGTCTATCATCCTGAATCTATCCATCCATCAACTCACACGCAAATTTGTTCTTTGAGCATTCTACCAATAAGAGAGATTTTCAATCAACAAATATTTATGGCATAGAGTATGTTGAAGGCCTTCTGGATAAGGCATATTCCACCACATTATTTTTCCCTTTAACATACTTAATGTCCAATTTGTATGCTTGGATTTTTCTTACCCACTTTTTTTGCCTTTCATTAAGATCCTTCTACGCAAGGAAGTATTTGATATTGTTATGGTCTGTTCTAACCACAAATTTCGCTCCCACTAGATATTGCATGATTTTGGACAAAGCATGCATTATGGCTAGCATTTCTTTGTAATAAATGGTATATAGCAGTTTAGGACCCCTCAATTTTCGACTCTCAAAGGAAATAGGATGTCTATTCTACATAAGCACCACTCCAACACCTTCCCCAGATGCATCACATTCTAATATGAAAGGCTGAGAGAAATCAGGTAGAGATAGCATGGGACAATTACTCATTACCTTTTTCATTTTCTCAAAAGTTGATTGGGCTTCATAATTCCATTCAAAGGACCCATTTTTGGTCAAATCAGTTAGGAGTGAACACAATTGTGAGAATCCCTTGACAAACTTCTTGTAGTAACTGCAAATGATGAGAAATATTTTTAGTTATGTAAGTGTCTTGGGTGTGGGCCAATTAATGATGGAATGATTTTTTTCTTGGTGAACATGTACCCCGTTTTCTACAATAATGTTCCCTAAGTATAGGAATTTTGTCATTCCAATATCACATTTTGACTCTTTGGCATAAAGAGGTTTCTCCTCCATTATACTCAGAATATGGTCCACATGTTTGAGGTGTTCTTCCCAAGTCTTGTTGTAAATCAACAAGTCATCAAAAAACACAAGCAGATGTTTCCTTAGTTGCTTGTTAAACACATGATTCATGCAGGATGGAAATTTTGTTGGCACATTGTTTAGCCCAAAAGTAATAACAAGGAATTCATAGTGTCCAAAGTGGCATCTAAATGTTGTCTTGTGTATGTCTTTCTCCCTCATTTTGATCCAATGGTAACTAGAGGGAAAATCATTTTTTGTGAAATATGATGCTCCATGCAGTTCATCCAACATTTCATCGATCCTAGGAATGGGGTACCTATTTTTTATGGTTATTTTGTTCAAGGATCAGTAATCTATGCACATGTGCATAGTTCCATCCTTCTTTTTTACCAACACAACTGATGATGTGAATAGGCTTGAGCTTGGTCTGATGTGTCCCATGGTTAAAAATTATTTGATAGCATTCTCTATATCATCCTTCTGCTTCTTTGGATGTTTGTAAGGTGTAGTGATGATTGATTTGTCTCCCTCTTATAGTTCTATAATGCATTCATACCCACTGTCTGGTGGCTTCCCTAGAGGAATAGGTTCAAAGACCCCTTTTTTCTTGTGAATGATCCTTTGCATGTCAAGAGGGTATTGTTTGTTTGACTCAACATTTGTATCCATGATGAAACATTCAGCTGCATAGACTATCTCTTCTCTCCTAAATATTGGATGCATATTCTTAATTGTTACCACTCTAGGTGTGTCCCTTGTCATCCCTTTAAGTGTGACCCTCTTTTCTTATTCTGTGTTGAAGGACATATCCATGGTTTTGTAATTGGTGGTGATTGGCCCCAAGGTGATAATCCATTTGACTCCTAAGATGATACTAGTGTTTGAGATGTCCACTACATGAAATTATTGTTTCAAGGTGTACCTGCCCAAGGTCAACCTAATATGTGGGATGTACTTGTCACAAGCAATAGTACACTCTCCTACTATCTCCACCAAGAAGCCCTCAAAATAAAATGTAGGAATGTACCTCCTCTCTACCATAGCCATATCAATGAAGTTATGAGATGCTCCACCATTTATCAACATAGTTTCCCTTTGTCCTTGTACCACTCCCTTTATCTGAAAGGTGTTAAATTTAGGCACTCCACTCATAGAAGCAATGGTGACCTGTTTTAGTCCCACATCATGGGGTAAGGGTGCCCCACTACCTTTCACATGAAAGGTTTCTTCTTCTTCCTTGTGGATGGTATACATAGTGTGAATAGCTCCACCATGTTCATCATTTGTCTCTTCTTCACTATCAAACATCACTTCTATATAGTGAATTTTTCCTTTGCCCAAGCACCTATGACATAGCTTCTAGGGTTCTTTGCAGGTGAAGAAAAGTTGCTTTCTTCGTAGATATTTGTGTGTGGATTCATCCAACTTCCCCTTTCATTTTTCCATTTTCCTAGTGTCACGACCCCTAGGAATGATTGGAGGTTTGGGTGTGAATCTATTTTTATTAGCTGCCCAAACTATATATATGGTGCACTCAATAACATCATGTAAGGTTACAGGATTAAAATCCTTAACCCATCCTCTCATCAGTTCAGTCAATCCCTCTATATACATCATCAATAATATGGACTCTGACACATCCAGAACCATAACTGAAACTCTTTGAAATTCCTTAATAAATATTTCAGCTGACCCTATTTGCTTAAGTTGTGTAAGCTCCCTGAAATGACGATCTGGATCCTCTTTGTCAAACCTATCGATGATAATTTGGGTGAATTCCTGATAAGAATTGATGTGCCCATGGCCCAAGGTGGTCATTCCATGAAACCACCATTCATGTGCTTTCCCCATTAAGTACAATGTTGCAAATTGTATAACATTACCTTCCTCGATGGATTCAATTGGAGTTAAGAAATCATTTTTTTCACCCAAGATGTGGTAGAGATGTTTTCTTATCCATCAAAGGTTAATAACTCCATCATCCCAGCCTTGCACCCTAGTTCATTAGCACCCATGTAATGATCCTTGGATCTCCTTTTCATCTTTAGGTGGAAATATTCTCCCATAGAAACGTATCTCCAAAATCCCCCACTCATGGCATTGCATTCATTTTCTGCAACCTCCCACTCATATCCAAGACTTTCCTAATCAAAGGCATTGGTGCCCCTTCTTTGCGCATTTAGGAAGGTAGGCATGTATGGCCTATTATCACACAGTTTGTAGTTTAGGTCAAATGGCTAAAGGATACAGGTCAAACTGGAGAAACAGGAACCTTCCCCACCCAATGTCACCTCGATGGGGAGGCTCTTTCTATTTAGGGAGGTTAGCCCAGGGGAGGCGTCCCCGGTAACCTGGGGTTTTGAAAAGGCTGAGATATAAGGTCAGAGTTAAAGTTTCCCCCTCACAGGTTACCACCAAAATCAGAAGGTCCGGCTAATCAACCAATAATGAAGTATAGTCCCAAATGAGAACACTTGCCCGTAACAAAGCAACAATAGAAAATTATATATGCAGAATATATACAAAGGGTTAGCACTTCATATGACCATATGATATTATTTAAGCAATGTGAAGAAATAGATATCAATGAGATCAACGTTTTGTCAATTATCTATGGAAAGAGCATTAATTCATCAATAACTATCAAGATGACTAAGACAACAATGTATTCAATCCACTTCAATCAATAAATGCTTTAGATCATCACTCAATTGCTTGTAAAGGTCAAAAGCTAGCTGCATCAAAAATAACCAACTATGACACCAGCCTTAGTTAGGGTTAGGGTTAGTTAGTTAGGGTTTCAATATTTAGGGTTTAAAGAGTTATTTTGTACACTAAAGCTTCAACATTGGAGATCAAATCAGTGCCTTAGGGTATATGGAGTCAAAAATAAGGGCACAAGATCTCGGAAGGATGACAACTCAGAGACTAGAAGGTAGGGTTCTATGGTGCTGCAAAAGCAGGGCCCTAGAATCAAAACCCTAGGGGAAAGAGGCTCACTCTGGTGTTGCTAAAGAAAGGCCTCGTGCTCTTTCCTCCTTCTCTAAATAGACTTGGAAAAACGGCTAGCTTAAAGCATAAATATAAGGGAGAAAGTGTTGCAATGACAAAGCTTTCAAACCCTAGAAGGTGAAACCCTAGGTGTAGGCAATCTAGGCCTAGGACGTCTCCTCTTTTCAACTTCTAGACTTCAACACTAGCTCAGAAGAAGGAAGACAAGTGTAGCAACGGCTAGGCTTTATCTCTTTTCTTCAATGGCTGAAAAAGATTTCTTAACAAGGGGACATGTAACAATAACCTACTTGTGTGCTTGTTACCTAGGGTTTTAAATCAGCAATGCAATAAGTAAATGCAAGAAATTATACCTACAACCATTCATTCAAGAATTTTTGCAAGAAAATTCACTTGCATGTCATGAAGAAAAGCACAAGCAAACCCTAGTTGTAAACCTTCCTTGAGAGAAATGACATAAATGCCAAAAATATCCTTCCAATAGCAAGTGTGCCTCACTTTAGACAACAAAACTACCCTAGTAGGGCGCAAAAATCAGATCTCACAAGAGAGTGGGTTGTGTTATCTTCAAATGAGGGAAAAACATCCTCAATTTATATCATCCAATGACCTTAAATTTAAAATTAGGTCATTAAAAATAGCCAACAAGGATAATAACCAAAATTATACTTTTTTTACATTAACTGCTAAGTAAAAGACATAAATGAGCAAAAGGTGGGACGTCAAGCCCCTCTGAGGGAGACGTTGGCCCTTTTTGGGGCTAGTCCAACATCCAAAAGTCAGACGTTAGCCCTTTTAGGGCTCCTCCAAGCTGCTACACGTGCCAGTAATCCCATCAAATGGCCACACGCTCAAGATGGCGTCCAAGTCTCCTGGGTGACGTCCTGTCCATCAAGAGGAAAATGTTCCATCTGAAGTGGGTCAACCCCCCTAGGATGGGCTCAGCCAAAGTGTCCTGGGTGGAACATCCTTCTTCTTCTCGTGTGCAAAGGCTCATCATATCACTGTATTGTCTCCACCCCTGATGGGGTCCCAACAACCATCTGATGGGATCTTTATCCCCATGGAGGTCCGAGCTAATCATCTCCCCATGTGTCCCGGTCCACTGGTACCTGTCCGTCTGGCATGGTCCTACACATCAAAAACTTTGCCCCCCATGGGCTCATTAGTCCTCTGGATCATAGCAATGTCAATCATATTTCATCATTAATTTTATCAAATGCATGCATAAGACCCCTAGCATATCATCCAATAGCTCAAAGACATTACACTGACCTACTATACAAAGCCGAAGAAAAGACAAAGTGCCCTGTTGGGCCAGCATCCATAAGAAGAGGAAAGTTTCCAAAGGATATCATTCAAGCCATGCAATACGAGGTGGTATGGTCTAAGGATGTCCAGACACAGTGAAAACCAGGGGTAGGTATTATCCGTGGGTGCCTTTGTAGGAGGCGAACTGTACCTGCCATGGATGCAGTTCTTTCCAAGCCCTTTATTGCCTTTATTCTTTCTTTTATTTATTACTTTTTTTTTCTTTTTGCTTCAAGGTCTGACCAGAGGACACTGCCTTGGCATGGTGACCAGAGCTAACAGTGTTACCCATGATTATTTTCGCAGAAATGATAAGTTTGACTCGTAATGAGACCCCCTTTCCCTTGGCCATGCAACCAAGGGTCACTACCCTGGCATGGTGACCAAATAATGGCAATGTCATACTGCTAGATACCTATGAACATAATGGGTCGGCTCGTGATGAGACCTCCCATCCTCTTGGCTAGGTCTTGTTTTATTATTTTTCTTCGGGTCCCTTTTGTTTCTTATCGAGAGGATTTTTATTGCCTTCTCGGGGATCCTTGGGCGAGGCATCTCTAGGTTTTATTTCCTATGGATTTTATCTTTTACCAGCTGCTTTTACCTCCTGGGTCTTTAGCCCCTTCTTCCCAAAGGATAAAGTGTAACCCCTCAAATAGGTCATCCTGATGCCCGGACTAGGGGAATGGGATAGATGAATGGGAGATAAGATGTAAAATGATAATATGGTGGGAGCGGATGATGGCTCTTCAAATCCCCCCTGGTGGCTAACCAAAACCTATGGATACAAGCTTGCTAGGGCACCGTATCAATCTCCCCAAACATGGTAAAGTGGGCAAATGCAAGATCCAAACAACCGTTAGAAACAAAAATAACTAAACACAGATATTCAAAGGTTTTGAGGATCAAAACGACACATACCATGATACCTGGACAATTACCTCATGGAGCAAGGTGCTGATGCAAGGAGTCCAAGCGGTGGTGATGGATGTTGTTCTTTCAGCGGCAGGGGCGGTCAGTGAAGAAGAAGGATGGTTCCCTCCAGGGGCCATGCTTGAGTCAAATCACGACTCTGGACACTCCATGTGCAGGACGCAGCAGGCCTGTATGATCTCCTATCCTAGAAATTGGGGATAACATGGCCTCTAACCTGATGCATACATCTGAAAGTTATAATGATCAAACATGACACATACCATGATACCTGGACCAATTACCTCATGGAGCAAGAGTCTTCTCTGATGCAAGTCCAAACCGATGGTGATGGATGTTGTTGCTGCTGACAGGACAGGTCTGATGAAGAAGAAGGAGGATGGTCCCTCCAGGGCCATGCTTAGGTCAATCCTGCTCTCGTTACTCCATGTCTAGGACCTGTGGGCCTCGAGACATGATCTCCTAGTTATCCCTAGAAATTGGGGATAACATGGCCTAGGAGTGGTTTTGCTAACTGTGTGAGATGGGATTGGTATACCATCATTTTATCTAGGCTCCTCTGCATGAAATTTATATATGGATTCTTCATGGTTCCCATTGCCCCCATGAGATCCACCTGCATCATGAATTCCACTAAACAAAGGTGGGTCTTTACCATGTCTTTGTTCCATCAGGTATTGAGAGAGAATACCTTGATTTTTACTTTGTTCCTCCATCAAAGATATCATCCCATATTTCCCTCTTTGAATATTAGAAAATGATAATTTGAGTTATGCATGCCTAAGGATAGATGATCCTGCATTTCATCAATCTTGTGTTGCATAGTCTCCTAGTTTCCTCATAGTGCATCTTTCATAGTTCGAGCTACCTTTTATGCCAAAATTTTGGCCTCTTCAGATATGGAATTTTCTATTTCATGAGTGTCCCCCATACTGACCTTTGGCTCTTCCCATTTTGGAATACCTATCACTAGCTATCCCCCACGACCTATTCTCTTTGTCATCTATACTTTAACACAGGATGATGCAGGAAATTGGCTTTGATGCCATTGTAATGTTCCCAACCAATTTCAACCAGGAACTAGGGTTTGTTTCTTGTTGTTTGATGTTTTGTTTGCAGGTTTTTTATTACAGAAAGAAGTGTTGGAGTGTTTTGATGAGTTTTATAGAATTCATGACATCATAACAATCATTGGACACAAGATAATGTAGTAAATACACAAACAATATAGAAAGCTTCAACTCTTACCTTTATTTAGTGATATAATTTATCTTCATACATGGATATGTATATCTGATGAAATATAGAGAGATATATAGTATCCAATCCTTCCTCTGTTGAATATAAGTTTAGTACAAGATCAATTTATTTCCCTTAATGGATTAAACCCTCAGATATATGTTGATATGCCTTTGTAATACTGGATATGGAGCTCGTACGACCCTCGTTGGCTGAAGAAGCTCAATAATTCATCCCTCTAGAATATGGCCACCAAATACTAAGAAATCACTGCCAAAATGTAGATCAGTGGATGAATAGAAGAATTGTAGCAAGTTGGGGACCAAACCCTTAAGTATTCCCTCATATATCCAAGTATCCTCAGTGAATATGCGCCCCTCCTTCAAAAATTCATCCAAGTCCTTAAAATCATCTACAAGGAAAACCCCCATGTAATGGTTGCAAAAGGGAACTATGGCACTAGCAATGATCCTGGAATAAGGTAGAAATATAGATCTAGCTTCCTTGGAGAAAATCGAACTAATCTTCTCTTGATGGTCTACCCCACTGCTGGAAAACCCTCAAATACGTGTCCTAGCCTCCAAATAATGAGTGTTTATTACTTGTGATTGAATAGAATCGTGAGGGAGGGATCTTGCACCTCCTTGGCCAAGATTGGACCATGAAAGGAGGAATCTTTCACCTCCTTGTTGGCCTCTAGGGTTTATTGACTCAAAACCCTCAAAACATAAGTTGTAGAGCTCAAGTGATCACAATGAGAAAATAGAAAAGAATGAGGAGTGAGGCGCCTCCTCTCTCTTTTATACCTCCCGATCTAATTCTCAGTTGAGTTGCCTTTTTTATTTTTACTAAGGTTGTGATATTATTTTCACTTAAGTTACTTTAAACTTTTATTTTCATTCTTAAAGTCACCTTTTAATAAATGCACTTTAATTCCTTAATTGAATTTTAGTGTCTCAAACCCCTTTTACCCATGGGACTATAGTCTAGAGGGGTGACTAGACTACCTAGTCCATATTTGTTATTGTCAATGGGAGGGGGAAATTACACTATGTGTGCTTCCTCTCCTCTATTCCTCATTTCTTGAAACAATCATGCTCTAAACCGCGTGTATCCTTTGCATGGGAATCCTTGATACGACTATATTGAGATAGCATTTACTTTCTCATGTAACTCACCCATTAGCAACTCCAATGCATATGTCTCAATCTGTAAGGTTCTATTCCCTATTGTTATCTTTGTAAGGGATGACTACGCGCTTTCTGCTTCTCTCCTTGGAACTGTGGACGGTCCTTCCTCGTACATGTTCTCTTGCGTAATGCTTACTTCTTCCAGCATTTGCTAGAGTGTGGTCACTTGTTCCTGCACTTTTTTCTTTTGTCCTACTTGCTTGCTTACTACCTCCTCCATTATCTTCTTTATGACATCTCAGACCTGGTAGTCGATCTTATCCATGTCATCACTAGTAAATGCATGCATTGGGGTCTCTTGATGTGCTTTTTCCTTCTTGCACGCCCCCCTACAGGTTCTTTCCTCATATCCCTCCTTTTTTTCCCTGTTGTTGGGGTTGGCTTCTACTCCTCTGTTGTGTATGGCTCACGTTGATCTCTCGTGCCATTGTTTTTCTTATCTTTTGGATCCTCATCACTTTTATCTTGCTCTTGTCCCTCATCTGAGTGCCCTATTTTCTCGACTAGGATTTTCCAGTCTTCTTCCTAGTCATTGACTATCAATCTCATGTCCTATGTTGTTAACCAGTAACTAGTTGGAAACCATTGGCACACTGGATCCTTCTTGGTATGCACGTACATGTGGTGCATGCCTTCTCTAAACCACGTGATATCCTTATATGTTGCTACCATTTCGGATGATATGTGTAGTGCGTGCCCAACTAAATGTGTGATATATTCCAAGTAGACAAAAAATGTGGTGTTACTATCATTTTGTCTTCTCTTAGTTGTTTTGTGATATAAATTGGCATACCTCCCAGCCAAATTTCCTCTCTCTAATGTGTGCATGTGTTGGTAATACCCTGGTTCTTTCCACCTAATCAACGCAATCAAGATCAACAACCATGCGTAATGGAATTCCATTCCCTTTTCTCGAGCCTCCGTGCAATCCTGTAAAAACTAGTTCATGAAGAATGTGGCCTAGTTCATCTAGACCCCTTCCACACACTTCTTTGTTGCTGCAATGACTATAGTTGGTACTTCATCTTTGTGAAATTTTTGTAGCATCTTGTAGGCCAGTACCTGTATCGCAAACCTCACATTTTTATTGTTGATGATTTTAACATCCAGACCCCTCTTTCCCCTAAACGTCTAGAATTTTTCTTTCATCGACTTGGAGAGGGATCTCTCTCGCGCCTTAGTGAACAATAGGCCTAGATCTATTGATTAATTGCGTTGGTTTTCATTGATGTCAACCCTTGAAGAAATTCTGGTAGCACAAAGGTTTGTGTAATGGACCCAAGTTTGTTTGATGGATAATGGTATAGGCTTTAATATATTTGCAGGTAAAACTATTCTAGATGGATAGTACATATTCCATTTTCATTGGTATGTGGAATGTCATATAACTCCTCTCGGTTAGAGAGTTATAGCCATGTGAAGTTGGAGAACCCTCATGAGTCATCTAGAAGCCCCAAAAGGTCAAAGTAGACAAAGTGTTTGCAAAGAAGAAATTATTTAAATAATAAAGTGAAGTGATGAGTGTACTATAAGTCACAGAGGATGAAAAAGAAATTATTTAAATAATAAAGTTAATGGAGAACTTACTAATTATGGAAAGTGGTTAAGTTAAGTGGACAAGTGGTTATAAGTGGGTTAACCCTAAAATAATGAAAGTGGGTTAATATGGTTAGAAGGTAACCCCTTGAAGAAGCTACATAAAAGTATAAATAAGAGGCAAGGGTCTCTCATTCAAATCACACTTGAATATCATTCAATATCTATTTTTGTGAAATGTTATTTGGACAGGTATTATTGATAGAGAAAAGTGAGGAAGAAAAAGTGTGGCAGGAAAAGTGCAGCAGAAAAATTGTGGTAGGAAAATCGAGGCAGAAAAAGTGTGGCAGGAAAACTGCAGAAGAAAAAGTGCGGCAGAAAAAGGGCGATGGGAAAAATGACGCAGGAAAAGTGCGGCAGAAAAAGTGCGGCATGAAAACTATGAAAGAAAAAGTGTGGGAGGAAAAGTGTGGCAGGAAAAGTGATGTAGAAAAAGTGCAGCAGAAAAATCGCAGCAGGAAAACTACGACGGAAAAACTGCAGCAGAAAAATCACGACATCAAAACTGCAGCAACAGAATGCTACAAGAAGAAAAAAATGTATGGTTCTCATATGTGTAGTGTTGAATTTATGAATCAGGTTGAGGGTTTTCCTTGTAAATATGTTGGATGCCCTCTTGGGAGTTTATGGCTTGTTGTAGAGTTGATCTGAGGCAGATCTACTGAAGCTTAGTATCGGTTCATGTTTGAGGGCTTTTGGTTGAGGTATGTTACTGAAGTTATTGGTACAGATAGAGGTTGTATAACAGTGAGGTTCTAGCACATGGTTTGAGGTACAAACTTGTGGTATATGTTGGATTACTGAGAGGGGGTGAATCATTAATAGAGAAATCTAATCATTTTTAACCATATAATGCAATTGTTATATCAATGTAGCGTTATCATCTAATATTTGCAGAGTAAATAAACAATGAACAAATGAAAAATCATACACATACACAGTACACCACTGTTTTACGTGGAAACCCAAAGTGGGAGAAAACCACGGAATGTTTTTTATTATATGTCTTGAAGAATTACATTCATTGGAAGCACCAACTTCCTTTTTTTCTAGCTGCAACTATAAAGAGGCTCCAACCTCCTATTTTCTCAAGCTACAACCTGAGGGAATCTCCAACTCCCCAATTCTCTAGCTACAACCAGAAGGAGGCTACAACCCCCTATGTTCTCCAACTACAACCGAAATGTGGCTACAACCACATGTCCTTGCCCCGTCCAACCACCCCGACATATAAGTAGAATGATGGAACCATTGTCACACTATCATTGTGAGATATTCTAATGTAAACCTGTACCAATCAACCTGCACCAAACAACCTGTACCAATAACCAGAACCATGCATCAACCTGTACCTCAACCTCAACCAAAATCCCTCATCAATTTCATCATCCAAATCTGATTTGTAACTTTGTAATATACATGGTGTATATGATCACATACATGCAAACCTTCCTCAACTTTAGCAACAAGAGACTAGCATTTTCATCAAACTTTATTGTAGTCTCACATGACTAGTTTTGGATTAGTCAACAACCCTAAATTGAAATAATCATAACTATGTACCTGTAATGAATAAAGATTTGAAAATAGTAAAAAGTATTCTTTGGTGTGTTATATGCAATTCCTCCAGGTGTCACTACTTGGAACCTCTCAGAAAATGAGTTATAGAAAAAATGGCATACCTTGTTGAATTTTGGCTTATTCTAGAGAGCGAACTTGTAGAGCGTTCCCTGCACGGAATATTTGTTGTATGGATCTGAAAATTGTACAGAGAATACTACAGACAGTTCTCTAACCAAGACATTTGGTCTTACTAAATTTGGATTTGTTATGAAGAAGTTGTGACGTTTTTACCCGAAACACCTAGTTTCGGGACTAGACACAAACCCTATTTTCCATGGAGTGTAACTCCAAAAATACAACGACCCACAAGCTGAAATTCATAAAAAATTACTTGGATATGTTTTCTTAATGGCCTCCCAATTTCACGGTATGAATCATTCTATAAAAAAAAATATTGCAAAAATTGTGAGATGACCTGTAAATAACATACCTTAGAAAACATCATCAAAAAAAATTATCCTCCCTTGAATTTTGGCCTTCTTTACTTCACCTTCCCTCTAAAATTCGACTTAGATATCCTTTGGTTACCTCATTCACCTGTAGATATTCAATATGCTCAAGTGTAATTTGAAATGAGAGATCATTGTCTCTTAATTATACTCTCCAAGTAGCTTCCTTAGAAGCATCTTCTAGGCCACTTTGTCCACATAGTCACCTATATACAATTTTGTCCAATTTGCCACTTTTCCATGTATCCAATAGCCACTTGACCACTTAACCCATTTTTCTCATTTTAGGGTTAACCTTCTTATAACCACTTTCCATAATTAGAAAGTTCTCCATTTACTTTATTATTTAAATAATCCTCCTTGACTTTGTCACTTCACTTTATTATTTAAATAATCTTATGTGACTTTGTCACTTCACTTTATTATTTAAATAATCCTCTTTGAATTTGTCACTTCACTTTATTATTTAAATAATTTCTTCTTTGCAAGCACTTTGACTTCTTTTACCTTTTGGGGTTTCAAGCTAATCATATGAGGGTCCTTCAACTTCATAAGGTTGTAACTCTCAAACCGTGAGGAGTAATGTGACGTTCCACATACCACCGGAAATGGAATGACATGTAATATCCATATAGAATAGTCTTACCTACAAATATATCAAAACTCATATCATTATAAATCAAACAAACTTGGTTCCATTACCCAAACCTTTGTGCTACAGGAATTCACTACCGGACTTTCTTCAAGGGTTGACATCAATGACAACCAACCCAATTAATAAACAATCTCCCCCTTTGGCATTGATGGCAACACTCTGATGCAATACTGAAATCATATCACGCATGCTCCCCCTAGAACCATGCGTGCATATTTGTGACCAATGTTCCCCCTGGAACCATGCCTGCATCTCTGTGACCAACGCTCCCCCTAGAACCATCCCTCTGTCCTTTGCATTTGATAAATATCTCCCCCTTTGTCATAAATGGAAAAGGTATATTTCCATTCGGGGGTTGCTCCCCCTAACTAACTCATCTGATCTCCCAACCTGAACTGTCCTCTTTATGGTGCTTCCTCGTGTATATATAAGACATATAAGATAAGCATTCAAAATCATTCATTTTGGAGTAGAAATAACTCTAAGTCTCTGGTGAAGATACTCAAAGGCTTCACGTGGAAGCGGTTTTGTAAATATGTCTACCACTTGTTCTTTTGTGCCCACATATTCAAATCTAATGTTCTTTTCTGCAACCTATTCCCATAGAAAGAGATACTTGATTGGAATGTGCTTCGTCTTGGAGTACATCACCGGGTTCTTTAAGATACTGATAGCGCTTGTATTATCACAATAGATTGGAATGGGCTCATCATACTCAGTCTGTATATCTGTCAGAGTTTGTTTCATCCATAGAACTTGTGTACAACATTTTGTTGTTGCAATATACTCTGCCTCGGCTGTAGATAAATATATTGATGATTGTTTCTTTCTTAGCCATGATACTAAACACTCACCCAAATAGAATGTTTCTCCACTGGTGCTTAGTCGGTCATCAATGCAACCTGCCCAATCTGCATCTGTGTAGGCAATAAGTGATAGATCCTTTCCTTTTGGATACCATAATCCAAACTCTTATGTTCCTTTGAGATATCCAAAAATCCTCTTCACTGCTAATACATGTTATTCCTTTGGTGCTTCTTGAAATCGTACCACCTGTCCAACTGTCTGCATTACATCTGGTTTGGATGTTGTCACATATAGTAGGCTACCAATCATTGACATGTATTGTCTCTGATCTGTAGAATTTGAATCATCATCTTTGCTCAACTTGAAACTGGTTTTCATGGGAGTGATATCTGGTTTGCAATCTTCCATTCTGAACCTCTTTAGCATTTCTCTGATATACTTGGTTTGAGAAATAAAAATTCATTGGTTTCTTTGACGTATCTGAATACCTAGAAAGAAGGATAGTTCTCCAAGTAATGACATTTCAAATTCATTATGCATGTCCTTTGTGAATTTCTGGCTTAACTTGTCATCAATACTTCCAAAAATAATATCATCAACATAAACTTGAATTAATAAAATACTATATTGACTTACCTTGATGTAGAGTTTGTTGTCTGCACTTCCTTTTCTGAACCCTGTCTATTGTAAATATTTATCCAGTCTAGAGTACCATGCTCTAGGAGCTTGTTTTATACCATACAAGGTCTTATTTAATTTACACACATAATCTGCGTTCTTTGACAACTGAAATCCTTCTGGTTGTTCAATGTAGACTTCTTCTTCAAGTTCCCCATTCAGAAAAGTTGATTTTACGTCCATATGATACACTTTAATATTTTTGGAGCATGCATAAGCTAAAAGAAATCGGATTGCTTCCATTCTGGAAACTGGGGAAAATTTCTCTTCAAAGTTGATTCCTTCAACCTGTGCATATCCTTTACATACCAATCTAGCTCTGTTCCTTGTAACATGTCCATATTCATTCAATTTATTCATGTATACCCACTTTGTTTCGATCACCTTCTTATCCTTTGGTCTTGGAACCAATTCCCAAGTGTCATTTTTCTCTATTTGATCCAATTCTTCATCCATGGACTTATTCCAAAATTCATCCTTGTTGGCCTCTTCAAAACAAGTTGGTTCAATTGTAGATGAGAGTGCTAGGTGTGTTTGTTTTGGTGAATGGATTATTCTTCTTGTCTCAACTCCTGCATCTTTGTTTTCGATAATCTGATCTAAAGGATGATTCTTCTGTACTTGTCTGCTAGGTGTCTTTGGAGGCACCTGTTGAACTTTCTCTTCTTCTTCTGTCAGATCCTCTTCAACTTCTCCTTCTACTTCTTTTTCATCTTCTACTTCTTCTTCATAAAGGTGTTCCATTGATTCTTTTTCTTATTCCTTTAATTCTTGTCTACCTGTTTCATCAATTCTTACGTTGATGCTTTCCACAACTTTGTTGAATATCAGGTTGTAACACTTGTATGCTTTCCATGTACTTGAGTAACCAACAATTACTCCTTTGTCCACACGAGAGTCCAACTTTCCCATTCTTCCATCTTTTGTTTTGATGTAACATTTGCTTCCAAAAACTCTAAAGTGCTTCACATTTGTTGGTCTTCCTTTCCATAGCTCGTAGGGATTTTTGTCAGTGTTGTTTATAAGAATCAATTTGTTTTGAATGTGAACTATTGTATGCACTTCCTGTCTCCAAAATATATCTGTCAATTTGGAATCCATTAGCATTGTTCGAGCCATTTCATGTATTGTCTTGTTCTTTATTTCAACAACTCCATTTTGTTGAGGTGTCCTAGCAACGAATAATTTCTTTTTTATTACATGTTTGTTGCAGTAATCCATAAATTCCTTTGAAGTAAACTCTCATCTATTATCAGATATCAAACATTTTATTTTTGAATCCATTTCATTTTCAACCATTTCCTTGTAGACCTTGAATTTTTCAAAAGCTTCTGACTTATTCCTTAGAAAGAAAACTGTAGTCATTCTTGTATAATCATCAACTAATAACATAAAGTATTTATCACATTTTAAACCCTTTGTTGTAGTTGTTCCAACTATATTAGTATGCACAATTTCTAGTGGTCTTGTCGTTGAATATTATTTTGATTTAAACCTGGTCTTTATTTGCTTTCCTGGTTGACAATGCTTGCATAAAGTGTTGGTTGGTTTCGTGATTTGGGGCATTTCTCTAATTGCTTCCCTTTTGCTGACTTTGACAAGGTTATCAAAATGTATGTGACCCATTTTTATGTGCCATAGCAAACTTTCATCTTCCTTTCCTAAGCAACACTTTTCATTTCCAATTTCACTTAATACATATATGTTATTGAAATTCTCGTCGTTGTTGCAATCAATTTTCCTGAAGCTTATTTTTTTATCTCACACTTTTGTGAATCAAAAGTAACTTTATGATCTTGGTCACACATTTTACTCACACTTAGAACATTATGTTTCATATCTTCTACTAGTAGAACATTTTCTTCCTTGGTATTCTTGTTCCCAATTCTGACTGTGTCTTTTCCAATGATTTTAGTTGAACCATCATTTCCGAAGGAGACTGATCCATCTCTTTCCTTTCTTAATGTAAGAAACTTGTCTCTATCACCTATCATGTGTTTTGAACAGTCATTGTCAACATACCAACCATGTTTCTTATGCTTAGCTTGTAGACAGAGTGTGCATTCTTCATTACTATATTGATTCTGATTTCTTATCCATGTCCTTTTCTGAGGTTTCTGTCTGTGATTGTTGTTGTTCTGTTGTGGTTCTCTAAGAGGGATTGTCATTCTATAATCTTTGGATATGTGTCCAAAGTTTTTACATTTGTAGCATTCCACTTCAGTTCTCAAAGATTCAAACATGTTGTAACTTCTTCTCTGTGTTTCACTAGGCCTTCTTGGATAACCCTTTTGTGTATGACTTTCAAATTTGTGTATGTTCCTGACACATGTTGTTAGCTCTGCAATTCACAACTTTATGTCCAAAATTATTACATGTATAACATAAACCAAAAAAGATAGTTTGATACCTGGGAGTTGAAGATCTTCTGAAAGGAGGTACTCTTATGAATCCTTCTTCTTCCTGAGGCTTATTTGCTCTGTCATTCATTAATTCTGAAATCTGAATCTTCTCAGTGGAGGAGTGTCCCTGTAATTTTCTTTGTAGACCTTCTTATCCCCTTTGATTGTTTCTGCATAGCTTTTTGGATATGTTTATTGTTTTGTTGTTTTGGAGCTTGATCCATTTTATGTCTGATTGTATCCAAGTCCGGACTTGTCATGATGAAGTTTTTGACTGCTAATAATGTCATTCAAAACTTTTGAGTTGTTCTGCATATTTTTCTTTTGAAAATCCTTTCTTAATGTGACAATTTCTTCTTCCAAATTTCCAATGATTGTGTCTCTTCCTTCTAGTTTTTCTTTGAGTGCTTCTTCAATTTGAACCTTCAAATTTGTGATCATGTGTTCTAGTTCTTGAGTGTCTTTTTTCTTGTCTAGTTTAGCTTGTAGTTTCTTGTTTTTCTTCTTTTCTCTTATGATAACTTCTATGGCACACAACAATTCTTCTCGGTAGTCAACTTTTTCCTCTTCATATTCTTCTTCAGCCTTTATTTTTCTATTTATTTATTTTTATTATTATTCAATGGTGTTTTTAATCATATTTTCATGCTTCATCCAATGTTAAAAAAATTGTACACCATTTGTTTTTTTTTAATTAAGATTTTTCATATAATTATGTGTCCTTACTTAAGTTATGGTTCCATACATTTTAAATATAGTGGAAAATATCATTTTTAACACATTTTTTTTACCTTACTTCAATACATAGAAAATAATTGTAGTTAAATAACACTATTTTTAAATATTTAGCAAAAAAATATAATTCATTTTTTTTATCAATTAAAAACTAAAAAAATTAAGAAAACAAATAGAATTGAAATTTAAAAAACAAAAACATTTTAAAAACAAATTTAAATGAGAAAAAACCATTGAAGAAAAACCTAAAAAACTAAAGAGGAAAAGAAAACCATAAAATTAAATATATATATATATATAAGAAAATGAGAAAAAAATAAGAAAAGGGTAAAAAAAATAAAAAATTATATCCCAAAAAAACTTTTAAAATGTGAAAAAAAACCCAAAAAAATTAAAAACATATACACAAAAACCTCAAATTAAAAAACCTCAAATAAAAATTTTAATACAAAATTTTAAAAAAAAAAATTAACAAAAATAAGTTGAAAAACCTTAAAACTACATCAAAAAATTAAAATTTATATCAAAAACCTTAAAAAATAAAATTTACACAAAAACAAATTCATAAATATCTAAAAAAACATAAACATATTTTATAATGTTTATATTATAACATTGTTATAATATAAACAATGTTATAATATAACATCGTTATATTATTATATTATAACATTGTTATAATATTATAACATTGTTATTATATTATAACAATGTTAGAATATAACATGTTATATTATAACAATGTTATTATAATATAACATATAATATAACAATGTTATATTAATATAACATTGTTATAATATAATAATGTTATATTATAACCTGTAACATATCTTATCCATGGGATCTGGGCCAGGTCCGCAGGGGGCTAGCGCGATGTCGGGCATCACGTCATCTCCCCGCGGGCCTGGCCCAGGTCCCATGGATAAGATATGTTATAGGTTATAATATAACATTGTTATATTATAACATTGTTATAATATAACAATAATATGTTATGTTATAACAATGTTATAATCTAACATAACATTGTTATATTACAACATTGTTATAATATAACATTATTAACATATTATATAGTTACATATTTATTTTCAAAAAAAACATTTAAATAGATATAGTTTTGTAGCTTTGGGGACGATCCTCTGAGATGATAACTCAGTATTCGACAATGCTTACTCACAGTCCTTGTATATTCTTGTTCTTAATGTTGGACTTGTTCCTAGTGTCTTCCTTTTTATTTTTCTCTCTTGTCTTCATTGTCCCTTTGTGTCCAGGGCTTGTCGTTTTGTCTAGGATTGTTTTTTCTTCTGGCGCTTAGCAAGAAGTGAGGTTGTCCTCGGGAGTCACGATCCTCTCTTGTTTTTTACCTCTTGGTTTCTAAATATATTTTCAGTGTCACTCATGCTGGTGCTCGTTGGATATTTGGTGGGCCTGGATGGGTACCTGCTCCATTAATGAAATGGAAAGAAATATAAAGTATCGCATGAGCCCAGGTGATGAGGATACCTGGAGGTAAGTGGGGCTCTTTGACAAGGTCGAATATCTGGAGAGTAATCATTCTGGGGTTCATTTTATTACAAAGAAGTCTTCCTTTCCCTCTGGGATACCTGATAGTCTTCTGTCTCCTCCTCTAAAATTTGTCTGGTCCACAGAGTCAGTCCTTCCACCTTCTGACGCCCCTAGAACTGAGCCCCTTTCTTTCACTATACCCCCAGGCCTTTCAAGCCTCTCTTCTTCTCTGGGGGGTCACAGGTTTCCTGCTAATCCAGTTCAGTCTTCTTTCTTCCGTCGAAAGTTGTGGAATGCAAACATAAAGGAAAAACGTATGGTGTTGGGGAACGATGTGGGCTTAGAAGATACCTACAGAATGGTTCTCTATGTGCTCGTGGGTCGGATCTCTTATAGAATGTCGAGCAAACAACCTCTTGAGGACTGGATAAACAACCAGTGGACTCCTCTCATTGGTTACTCCCTTGAGATTCTCTATCTCAACAAAGGGTGGCTTGGTTTTATCTGCAAGTCACCCGAGGACGTTTCTCTTTTACTGGGTTCTCTGTGGATTTTTGGGGGAATTAGTCTCATGCTAAAGCTTTGGAGAATCGCTTTTAACCCCGATACAAACTTTTTTAGTATAGGCATCTTTGGGTTCTTTTACCGGGTCTTCCGTTGTTTCTCTGGAATGAAGGAGCCTTACGAGCTATTGGTGATTCACTGGGAAAATTCATTGCTCTGGATACAAAGCTACTTGTTGGTCCTGAGCAGAAGATGGGTAGAGTACTTATCGAGATAGACCTTTTCGGTGGCTTACCAAAAACCCTTGAGAGCGAATGGAGAGGGAGAAATATATCTCAACCACTGGACTATCTTGGGTTTCCCTTCCGTTGCAACCAATGCCGCAATACGGGCACCTACGTCGTGAATTCTCTAGGAAGGTTTTGGTTGAACTCTCTGAAGACTCCAATCTACAGTTAAACCCTCCAAACTATGTGGATGAAGATCCCTCTTTAAACTTCTTGGATATTTCCACTGGACAATCTTCCTCTTCACTGCAGGAGCAAGATGATTCTCTTTCAGGTAAGATAAAAACACATTGCCCTCTCTTATTTAACTCCATGTCCTTTGGGGAGAAGGAAGATTTAAATAACTCACATTGGCTTTTTTCATCTACCTGTTCAAAGGTCATCGTCCCTGAAGCTGCAAACTCTCCCTTAGAACCTTGTTCTCCTAATTCCTCCCCTCCCAACCCTCTCAACCTGCATGCATCTATGCCTTCTCCCTTGGTTATTGAAGCCTTGTCGAAGCCAAACCCTTCCAACCACTCGAGCCACTCTCTTAACTCATCCCCAGTTAGACACCCTCGCCCCCCTATTCCTCCTTTGGAACCGATCGGCTCACCCTCAAGCTTGCCAAGCTATAGGGAGGCAGAGGAGGATGACTCTAGCCCATCTACTCTTCTGAATTTCTTATCTCCCTATCCAAACATCCCAGTGAACTCTGTGTCGTTACCCATCTATCGAGGAAAGGAGGTCTTAGATTCTACAGCGGAGACTGGTACCTCATCTTCTCACCTTCCTGGAAAAGGAAGTAAGGCTTACGCTTTGTCTCAGGGTATTGGATCGGATCTCTCGCCCATAAAGACACGAAGCTCTAGAAAGAAACAGGTGGGTTTGGAAACTCAAACAGCTGATATTGTTAATCCTTCTCAGGATGGAAGGGCCCTTAGAGATTTGAAGGCCCTGGCGAGGACCAAGTGATGTTAATTCTCTCTTTGAATGTTCGAGGGATTGGATTCACCCTCAAAGCTGCCTCTCTTCATAGATTGTTAGAACACACTTGGCCTGATATTGTTTTTTTTCAAGAGACTCTCTTTGATGAACAGAAAGCTAGATAGTTATTGCATAAACTTCACCCTTTGTGGGTCTCGTCTATTGTAAACTCCATAGGAAATTCAGGAGGATTGTTGGTCACATGGGACCCCTGTTATTTTGACCTGGCTCCTTTCCTGACGATTGGGGTATTCTGTTAGTTGGTCGATGCTTATCTACTAAATAGGAGATGGTGTTTCTTAATGTATATGGGTCGTGTAAAGACCGTAACTAGTTTGGACCTCCTTAGTAGATAGTGGTATCCTTTCCACTCCAAATCTTATTCTAGTCGGTGACCTAAACTTCATTTTATCTACAGATGAGAACTGGGGAAGTTATTTCATACCTGGTCCGAATGAAGTTTTTTACAGAGACCTTTTTACTTCAAAGAATTTGGTTGATGTCAAGCCGACCAAGCTTATCTCTACCTAGCGAAATGGGTGATCCGGTCCTGAAGCAATTGCTAGAAGACTTGACAGGTTTTTGATTTTTGAAGGTTTTTTGTCTTTGGCAGGTTTGTCTAGATCTTGGGTGGATTTTCCCTTCGTGTCAGATCACGCTCCCATTCTCTTTCATCTGGAAAGCCCTCCATTGTACAAAGAATTTCCCTTCAAATTTAATGATCATTGGCTACATGATCCTGATTTCTTTAAGTTAGTCCATCACGTCTGGAAGGATCCACGTTTTCTGCGGGAAGGTAATGTACAAGTTCGTGTTGTGTGCAAACTTAAGGAACTCAAATCACAAACAAAATGTTGGGTTAAAGAGTTAAAGACGAAAGAAAAGATTTTATTGGGAAAGCTGGAATCGAAAATCGAAATGCTCATATTAAAATCCACTGAAAAATCCTTATCCATGGAGGAGGATAGGTACCTTCGTGAGATGGAATGTAGCAGAAACACCTTTCTTCGTGGGGAGGAGAATACTTGGATATTGCGTAGCAGAGATATGTGGATAAAGAGCGGATATTCGAACACAAAATTCTTCCACAAAGTGGCCAGTTATAATAGGAATCGCAAGCATGTCTGGGAGATTTCAAAGGACAACGAAATCATCCTTTCCAACCAGGATGCAATCAAAGAGGAAGCGGTAAATTATTTAGAACAGTTCTTCAAAGCCAAATAAAGATCCAAATTAAATGAGGTAATCAACATCACTAGCCTCTATCCAAAAATGGTTACTGAGGAGGAAGTAGATGCTCTCTTTAAACCTGTCACTTTGTTGGAATTAAAAGCGGTACTGGAAAATTTCAAAAAAGAGAGAAGCCCAGGCCCTGATGGCTGGACTTCTAAGTTCTTTATTTTCTTCTTTGATCTTGTGGGAGATGACCTTCTTGAGATAGTGGAGGATTCGCGAAGAAAATGTAAGCTTTGTATAGGTTTAAACTCCACTTTCTTGGCCTTGATCTCAAAGGTCAATAATCCGGCCTCATTCGACGATTATCGCCCAATCTCTCTATGTAACTTTATTTATAAGGTGATCTCAAAAATTCTTGCAAATCGAATTAAGTCGATTTTAGTAAGTTGTCTCTCTACAGAACAATTGGAGTTCTTGAAGGGTAGAAGAATTCAGGATGCTATCGGAGCGGCCCATGAAATCCTTCACAGCATTAAAAAGAAGAATTTAAAATCCCTGGTATTGAAGCTGGATCTTAAAAAAGCCCATGACAGCATAGACTGGGAGTACTTAAGGTTGATCATGCTCATAGTGGGTGTAACAACCATAATTAATTAATCAATTTTCATGATTTAAACAATTGTTTAATGTATATTAGTTAGTTAATTAATTAATTAATTAATTTCATGATTAAATATTTGGTTAATGAATTTGAATTTAATAAATTTTAATTAAAGAGAAAGGGGATAAGGTGGTTGGAATTGAATGGAGGGATAAGGTGGGTGAGTCTTAATGAAAGGAAGAAGCGGGGGAAGGAGGATAAAGGGAGGGAAAAACACTCGAGAAGGGACTTTTTGGATTTTGGGAAGAGAGAATCACTTTGAGAGGGGAGGACTGTATTGTTGGTTGAGGGCTGGAGTAGCTTGCTGGAGGATGGTACTTGCTTTTGTTGGAGAAACTTGTTGGAGTTTGGTGGACTGAGACAGGGGGCACCTGTTGTTGGGAGTTTTGGGCTCGGGGGCCAGGAATCCTGGAGCTAGGGAGACGAAGAGGCTCTGTTCCTAGCTGGCTGGGAGGTTAGTTGGTTTTGGGCATAGCATCAGGCAGAGTTGGAGAACAACAGTAGCATCAGTTAGAGGTATGTATTTTCATTAATATGTTGAATATGTGGTTTATTAACATGTTGTTGCATATGTTGATTATGTGGTTTGTTATGATGTTGAATATGTGGTTTATTATGATGTTGAATATGTGGTTTATTATGATGAATAATGAATGGTTAAAATTTTAGGATAGCATTTCCCTATTTTAATTTATGTTTTATAAGGTTTTGTTGGAAGAGACCTTACACATGGTATCAGAGCCCTGGTTTAAAATATGGAGCCAAGGGCCTACCTACCCACCCATTCTCTTGACTCTTGACTGAAAGCTATGTTTTGTGTCAATCAAACAACCCTGAAAACCTGCCTGAAACCCCCCTAAAACTTTAAAACCGGTTGGCCTATACAGGTAAAATCCTTAAAAAGGGTGATATAAACATAAATAACTAGAGGTATAAATGATATATTTAAGGAAATATTATAAATATGGGCCAAGCTCCAGCTCCACCTAAGCTCCACCTAACCTGCAAGCCAAGCACACAAAAAAATTTTACACAGATAAAAATATACATACTGAATATTTTTAACACAAATGTAGACAAACAACAACAAAATCAATTTAATAGTTATAGTTAAAACATACCAAAATTTAGACCAGGTATTTTAGATATATATAAATTGGTCATTAATTAAATATATATATATACCGAGTCTGCTTAAAATATGAGCCATACTACCTACCCACCATTCTCTTTGACTCCTTGACTGAAAGCTATGTTTTGTGTCAATCAAACAAACTTCAAAACCTACCTGAAACCCCCTAAAACTTTAAAACCGGCTACTGGCGCTGTGTAAAATCCTTAAAAAGGGTGATATAAACATAAATAACTAGAGGTATAAATGATATATTTAAGGAAAAAATTATAAATATACAAGCTCCAAACAATTTGCCCACCTAACCTCGCAAAGCTAATACAAAAATTTTTTATATATATATATACATACTGAATATTTTTAACACAAATGTAGACAAACAACAACAAAATCAATTTAATAGTTATAGTTAAAACATACCAAAATTTAGACCAAGTATTTTAGATATATATAAATTGGTCATTAATTAAATATATATATATATATATATATATATATATATATATATATATATATAAACATATATTACAATTTATTTTTAGATTTAATATGGTATAAGAAAATAAAATTATATTGGAAACAACAATGGAAATCTAGAAATATATATATGAAATAAACACTAAACAAAACAAAAGTACATACCTATGAAATAAATTTAATATATACTAATTTAAAAATAAATAGCAAAGGGTGGTGTGTGCACAAGTGACACAAGTCCTAAGTTTTAACCATGTCCTAAGTCTAAGCCATATAACATATCAAAGTATACAAATGCCATACTCTGATTCAACATACAAACCAAAAGAAAACATGTGTTGGGAGAGTCGACCCCGCAACCTCCCTGGGTGCCAACAACTTAACAACAGACATATAACCAAGGTGTCGGGCATTCCACACAACCCAACACCACTTTCAAGTGAAAGTCAACTGTGACCGAGCACCATGCATCAAATCAACCGAGACCGAGCACCACGCATTTAGACCAAAATGGTTGCACTACACGTCAAGCCAAGTGCCCAAGACCAAGCACTAAGCCACGAAGGAGGGAGGCCACGAGTTTCATTGCACAACGCTTCAACGAGGAACCCACGAGGAAGAAATCTCTTCCACAACGCCTCACACATCAAGCTAATGTATACACCAAAGTCCAGAATCCCATACACATATGCAGCCCAACGCTAAGCGCCAAGCCTACAATGCATTCAATGCATCTTATTGCTATCATCACCCACAGTCACCTCTATCCTCACCGCCCACTGTCAGCACCTGCAAAATAACACAGGTTAGCACACATAATCAAATCAGAGAAAAAAAAAATTGTTCAAATATTACACAATGAGAATCTCATCGAACACTAGAAGGAGGGCTTGAACTTCCGACCTTGTGGTTAACAGCCACACGCTCTAAATCAAAGACAAGTGTTCAAGTTCCAAGCCACAAGGAGGAGGATCCCACGGGGTCACGGTGGAGTTCTCTACGCATCTGGTATTCAAGACAAGCACCAAATATCGAGCACCAATTACCCAATCACACCACAAAGATAAGAAACGTCATTCCTTATAGACAGGAAGAGAGGGACAAGCTCCATGCCATTACGTATGAATGGGGCATTCCAAGATCAGCGCATATAACTTAGCGAAAATGTTTCTTTAAAAAAAAAGATCAGCGCATATAAGCTTCTTACTAAATCAAAACCGAGCGCACAAGGTGCCCTCAGGAGAGCCAAGTCGCAAGGTTACGCACTAAGGAAGGCATCACTCAAACCAAGCCCTGAGGAGGGAACCCGCAAGGTCCAAGGCATAAGCGTGCATTACACGTCAAAAAAAAAACATACAAAGCCCAGCGCAAATCCCACAGCCATGAAGGAGGAGCCCACGAAGGGGTGTTACAGTCACAAGAAGGAAAAAAAAAAAACAACAAACTGAACCAATATACCAACGTGACCACGCACCCAGCCATCGAGGGGAAGCCCACAAATGAGCAAAGGAAACACGCCACTATACACGACGCGCCCTCCAGACCTTGAAACCATGGACACCAGGATCAACCGAGCAGAGAGATGGCCATGGTCGGCCTCATCCTTCACCCTGAGTGATTGAAAAAAAAAACGCAATGGAAAAGGGAGAGAGGGAAGGGTTTGAAGAGATTAGGGTTAAGGGATGAGCGCCGAGGGGGAGGGGGCACATGGGCCTCATGCGAGGACCCACTGCCCAACTTTAGGTTTTATTTATTTTATTTTATTTTATTTATTATTATTATTATTATTATTTTAGTTACTTTAATTCTTTTTAATTGTTTTATTTTATTTATTTTTTATTATTATTATTATTATTATTATTTATTTTATTTTTTTATTTTTTTTAATTAAGGTTTAAACTTTTATTGTTTAAATTAGTTTAAATGTTAATTATTTAACAATAATAATATTTATGTTAATTATTATAATTTAAATATTATGATTCAAAATAAAACTAACTAATGTGAATAATCAAGGTGATTAATTAATTTAATTGGTTAATTAAATTAAGGATTAATTAATTAATGGCGATTGTTTGATTAAGGAGAATTAAACTATGTAATTTAATTTTAGGAATTAAATAACTTGATGAACAATGAGACACCGGGTATTATAATTCATAAGGGCGATTAATATGAGTGGTGCATATTGTTACAAGGGTCAGGTTGATGCTTGATTATATACATAAGTTAGAGGAATTGACGAGTGTGGTGTGATGCTAGCATAGCTACTAGGCGAGGGAGTCAGTAGTTTTCTTAGGCAAAGACATCAAGCTTAGAGGCTTTCGACCCTGACCTAGCCACTTCCCCTAAAGAGAGTAACGTTTGTTTACAGACAAGTAAAAAAAACGTATGCCTAACTATGTTATCAAGTTTAAGTTGTGCAAATGTGAATTGCCCTAGACGCTACCTGAAAAACTTTTGGTTGATACAGATTTAATTATAAAGGATAGTTAGGACTCGAGGAAATCAAGGTAGAGGGGCATCGACGCAGATACTGTCAGTGTCGCCACCACCATCGCTAGAATTATCTCTCATTCTACGCTCTTTGGAGGCCATAAATGAGACTTTAAAGGGGCGTTAGCCAGCAGGGATCAAAGTGGAGCCCCCACCATCTGGAATGGGTAATCCTGAAGCGTCGAGGGATTCAGGAGGAGGGCCTCCACCTGAAGACATCACTAGAGAACTGCAGAAGATCAAACTTCTAGAGTTTGTTGGGGGTCGTGCCAGTGAACGTGTAGAGGCATGGTTGGAAGGCATGACAAGGTGTTTCACCTTAAGAGACTATGCATCCACATCAAAGGCGAAGATAGCGATTTTTCAGTTGAGAGACAATGCTCTGAACTGGTGGGGAAACCTGGAGAGGCAATTGCACCTTACCCCAGACACCGTCTCTTGGGAGCTTTTGAGGAGAGGTTCCGAAGGAAATATCTACCAGCTTACTATGAGGAACAACAGGTGGGAGCATTCCATGCTCTAGTACAGGGAAACATGACCATAGAAGAATATGAGATCAAGTTTATGGAATTGGTCAAATATTTTTCATACATGGATAATGATCAACGACAGGTAGAACTCTTTGTCTATGGGTTAAACCATAAGATAAGGGCCATGGTACAGATGTGGAAACCGTCTTCAGTAGCGGAAGCAGTATAAAATGCATGTTATGCTAAGTAACACGTGAACTTAAATGGAGGTATGAGGTCGACCTTTCCGCATCATCCTGGATTTGTGGGGAAGTCCCCTAGGAAATTCTCCAGGGGAAGGAGCTCTAGGCCACCTCCATATGGTAATAGAGTTGCACCAAGGACATACACCATAGGTATTTCAATGGCAGCGAGTGCAGAATCTCGTTCATCACCAACAACGCAGGCAGGTCCACGACCATCTCAGGGAGAAGCTAGTAGGGGCAGGGGTTCCAGGGGAAGGAAATCATTTTAGAGATCGTCATAGAGCAGTGCGTAGGTTCCATCTCATGTTACTTGTTGGGGGTGTGGAGGACCCCATTACCAGCGTGACTACCCAGAGTTGCAAGCAGGATTTGTGCATAGAGAAGGAAAGGCCCCGATGGGAAGAGCAAGTAGCAACCACCATATCTATGCAAAAGTTAACATTCACCAGGCAGAACATCAATCCACGGTGGTGGGTTCGTCAGGTACGCTAAATCATATCAATGTTAAAATTTTATTTGATTCTGGTGCTACATATAGTTTCATTTCACCATCTACATTAGAAAGGAGTGGGTTGGAAGCCTACGAGCACGATGACTTTAAACAAGTCAAGATGGCTTCGGGGGGAAAACAAGCGGTAGGACCTAGCGTTGATAATTTTCTAGTAGACCTGGGGGTGTGTACTACTAGGTTGAAGGTATACGTCACTGCCCTCGGGACGTATGACCTAATCATTGGAATGGACTGGTTAGAAGCACATCAGGCTATGGTAGACTGTTTCGCAAAAAGGGTGCTTTGTGTTGACGATGAATGAAGGCCAGTAGAGATCCACGGTGTACAGAGAAAGGTGTCTCTATGCTTTATCTCAACTATGAAGGTTAAGCGGTGCTTGAGGCAAGGGTGTCGACTGTATGTAGTGGAAGCAGTGAGTGAAAGGAAGGGACCCTCCTTGGATCAATACCCA
>SNQJ01S0021320.1:156919-195383 GCA_010110895.2 Picea sitchensis
GACTGTATTGTTGGTTGAGGGCTGGAGTAGCTTGCTAGAGGATGGTACTGGTTTTGTTGGAGGAACTTGTTGGAGTTTGGTGGACTGAGACAGGGGGCACCTGTTGCTGGGAGTTTTGGGCTCTGGGACCAGGAATCCTTACGGAATCCTAGAGCTAGGGAGTCAGAGAGGCTATGTTCCTAGCTGGCTGGGAGGTTAGTCGGTTTTGGTCAGAGCATCAGGCAGAGTTGGAGAACAACAGTAGCATTAGTTAGAGGTATGTATTTTCATTAATATGTTGAATATGTGGTTTATTAACATGTTGAATATGTTGATTATGTGGTTTGTTATGATGTTGAATATGTGGTTTATTATGATGTTGAATATGTGGTTTAATATGATGAATAATGAATGGTTAAAAAGTTAGGATAGCATTTCCATATTTTAATTTATGTTTTATAAGGCTCTGTTGGAAGAGACCTTACAGTGGGCTTTGGGGTTAAGCTGACAAATTGGGTTATGTGTTGCGTATCTAGTGCAAATTTTGCAGTGTTGATAAATGGCAAGGTGACAAATTATTTCAAGAGTGGGAGGGGGTTTCGCCAGGGATGCCCACTTTCCCCATACTTGTTTGTTATGATAATGGAAGGGCTCAGCCTGATGTTATCCAAATGCATCTTTGAACATCTTATTTCAGGTATAAAGGTTTCTAAGCTTTTAAAAATTGGCCATCTAATGTTGGTTGATGATGTTCTTTTATTGTCAAAGGTAGATCCTTCAGAGTGGATAGTGATCCTAGACATTCTTCGGGCATTTTGTTATGCTTCGGGTCTCTGTATAAATTTTAGAAAATCCACTGCTCATTATTGGGGGCTTGAGGAAGCTGAGCTCAGTGTTCTAAAATCTTCTATTCCCTTTACCTTTGTTGACTTGAGTCTGGGTTTCAAGTACTTTGGTTATCATCTCAAACCGGGAGTATCAAAATCCGAAGATTGGTGTTGGATGGTGGCTAAATTTGAAAGGAAAATTGGGCTATGGTGTAATAAGTGGTTGTCGCTTGGAGGGTGTGTTGTCCTGGTCAAATAAGTGTTGGAGAGTCTGTATGTTTTCTGGATGGCAATGGAGAGGATCATGTGTAATATCCTTTCCAAACTGTGCAAGATTTCTTTTGCCTTCATGTATAGTGGGCAAAACAAAAAAACACCATTTCCATCTATGCAGATGGGATACATAGATGGGATATGCTGTCAAGACCAAAAAAGGTAGGGGGATGGGGGCTCAAAAATATTACTCTCTTTAACATGGCTTTACTGGAAAACACCTTGTGGAGGGTGCTTACTCATGATAGTATTTGGCATCGAATCATTTTGGATAAATATTTGGGTGACACACCAGTGTTTGAATGGATTTGTAAGTCTTCTCACCTTTAGCAGAGAGCGTCCAGCTTCTGGAATGCTCTGACCTGAACTTTTTTTGTGATTCTCCATTGGTTGTGTTGGAGGCCCGGTTCAGGCTCTTTAATATCTATTGGAAGGTACAAGATAATTGGTATGGAGGACCGCTCCATACTTTTAGAACCTTTGCAAATTCACTTACAAAACTTAAATATTTTGTGGCTTGCACAAGCGAGAGACCCCTCCCGCGACCACCCTTTCCTGAACAGGTGGCTAAGCAGTGAGACGTTGGGAGTAAGCGGAGTGGTTGTTATCGAATGGAAACTTTATATTAAATCTTTAAGGAGCGTTGGCATTTTTCTAAAGAATGAGACAGATTCTCTTATGTGGGCGAGAGGGGATGCCTCGGGTGTCTTATCTGTAAAAAACCTTGACACCGCTCTTCTTCACCCGCTCGACTACTGCTGTGACAGATTTTGGATACAAAAGTTGTGGAAGTGTCCATTACAACTCAAAATAAAACTTTTCATGTGGCTGGCAGCAAAAGAAAAATTCCTTACCTGGGAGGTGCTCCATAAGAAAGGATGGGAAGGTCCAGGGGTGTGTAAACTCTGCAATTGTTACTTTGAAAACATAAACCAAATTTTAATCCATTGCAACTTCTCAAAGGCAGTATGGCAGTGCCTGCACAATCTTTATTATCTAAAACCACAGTGGAATGGATCCATAGCCTCGGACTGTTTTACCGTGTGGTCAATTGAAAAAACAACCCCAGTCAGCTTGGTTGCCCTTGCTTGCTAGCATTTATGGATTGAGAGAAACAAGGTGATTTTTGAAGATCGCTTCCCCTCTATTTTCTTTGTGGTTCATAGGATTTTGGATTCTTTCTCCTGGCAGTGGGCTACTCAAAAAGTCTTCCCAAACAGAGTTTGTGAGATATCTCAAGCTGAGGGATTCACCTTGGCTTGCTTTGATGGTGCAGCGCTGTCAAATGGTAATTGTTGCGGAGCGGACGGTTTTTTCAAGACTCATTCGTCGAGGATTACAAAATGGTTCATAAATTGCGAAGTTGGAAGAAATACAAAGGTGGAGCTCATGGGGTTGTGGGCAACTCTCACCTTGGCAACAATCTGGTCGATCAAAAAATTACAAATCCTAGGGGATTCAAAAGTTATTATAGACTGGATTAATCAAAAGGGTAATCTCCAAGCGGTAAACATTGAATGCTGGAAACAAAAAACAAAGGATTTGGAAAAAACTTTTAAAGATATCAGCTTCCAGCATATTTATAGGGAACATAATAAAGAGGTCAACACACTTTCAAAGAGAACGCTTAAAGAAATTGAAGGAAGGCTTTCGGTTTATCCTTGGGATAATGGGGAAGAAATCCCTCATTCGTTCCTAAACATCTTTGAAGTGTGAAAAGGGTGAGTTCTTTGTGGAGTGAAAGCTGATTTCAAGTCACTTGCACATAAATTTTTGCCTCTTATAGTTTTATGCTGCTGATTTTATTGTTGATCAGTTTTCTGAGTATTTGGACATTGTATCTGGAATTGTCAATATTATTTCCTTTGGGTTGGTCTTATGTATCACACAGGAACAATACTAATTTTGTAAAAGAATTTATACTCTATATAAAGTTGAGATATTTTTCATTTGGAAAAAACATTTGTAGCTTAGGTGATACTAGTGTTTTTGTTTAAAAAAAATATTTTATATGTTTTTTTTTAAATATTTTATTGAATTTTGATTATTTTTGAGCTTTTTTTTCTTATTTTCTTTTTCTTTTTTTAAGTTTAAATGGATTTTTTGCTCTTCTTTTTAACAAAAAAACGTATTTTTGTTTTTTAAATTATTGTTTTCCGGGGACATTTTAAATTTTTTTCATTTCTTTCTAGTTTTTCTTTGTTTTTCACCATTTTGTTAAGTTTTTTATTTTTTTTTTAATTTGGGTTCTGAATATATTTTTTTAAATGTGTTTTTGTCTTTATTAAAAAAAAAAAWTTGTGAATATTTTTTTCTCTCTTTATTTATTTTTTAATGTAAATTTAAGAAGAAAAAAAAAAGAGTTAATAAATAAATTTTCAAGTGACCATTTAGGATCCAATTTTGGGTTTTTTTATTTGTGTAGGGTTTTGTTGTCAAGTAGGTCATAATTAGCTGCAATTTTAACATTTAGGAAAAACATTTTGCTTTAGGTCACGCCACGTTTTTATTTARGTGTTGATTTTAAGGTTTCTCTAAACAGTTATTTTATGTTTTAAGGCAATGCTTGAAAAAAATTGTAATTTTGACCCGGTTAGAAAAATTGGTGCTATCGGACCAGTAGTACCACTTTTTGATTTGGGGGTTGATTTTCATGTTTTTTATGAAACAATATGGGTTTTAAAAGCTAGAGTTCTTGTTTTGAGGTCACGATTCTCATTAAGTTGGTAATTATGTTTTATATGTTTGTTTTCTATTTGAGTAAACTTCAACGTTTCACTTTTTTTTATGAGGACATTTGTTAGCAAAATGACCAATACCATCACAATTAAAACAAATCAAATGAAGTTTACATCTATACATGTCGTTGGTTCCCTTGTTCAATCTTCTGACAAAGTTGGTTGATTCTTCATCATCTTCTGATACGTCATTGTTGTTGCCATGTTCTTTTTCTTTTTGCTTTCCCTTTCGCTTTGACCTTTTGGATGCGTTGAAGGTTGTTTCTTTTATATCGGGATTTTCCTGTTCAATTCTCATTTCATATGCTGTGAATATTCCATGTAGTTTGTCCATGTTTATTGAGTTTAGATCTGCTCTTTATTCTAGTGTTGATATCTTAGGGTCAAATCTCATAGGAAGAGATATTAGTACCTTTTGAACAATTACAAATTCTTTGATTTCTTCTCCCAATCCCAAGATTTCATTTACTATTTCATCGACTCGTAAAAAGTAAGCTGCAATATTCTCATCTTCCTCAATCTTTAGTTGTTCGAACTGACCTCTGTAAGTTTGAATCTTTGTTGCTTTGAACTTTGAATCTCCTTCACAAATATTTCGAAGTTTGTCCCAAATCGCTTTAGCGGATTTACAATGTGCAACTTTGGTGAATACCGATTCTCCAAGACCATTTAGAAGTGCATTTGTGGATTTGGAATTATTTTGACCGAGTTTCACTGCTTTGTCATTTGTTGACGGAATTGTTGGTGTTGTGTATCCATCTACAATTGATTGTCAAATTTCAAATCCCTATGCTTGTATATATGTCTTCATCCTTATGCTCCAAAATGCATACTTTTGTCCATCAAACTATGGCATTCCATTTTTATACATGTTGTTGCTCTCCATGATCTACCTTTCATTGGTTACACTGATTTCTGAAGGAACCTCGCTCTGATACCAATTATTGGATTACTGGGAGGGGGGTGAATCAGTAATAGAGGAATCTAATCATTTTTAACCATATAATGAAAGTGTTATATCAACGTAGAATTACCATCCAATATTTGTAGAGTAAATAAACAATGAACAAATGAACAATCATACACATACACAGTACACCAGTGTTTTACGTCGAAACCCAAACCGGGAGAAAACCACGTAATGATTTTTCTTATATGTCTTGAAGAATTACATTCATTGGAAGCACCAACTTCCTTTGTTTTCTAGTAGACACTGGAAGGAGGCTCCAACCCCCTAGTTTCTCGGACTACAACCTGAGGGAAGCTCCAACTCCCCAATTCTCTGGCTACAACCAGAAGGACGCTACAACCCCCTGTGTTCTCTAGCTACAACCAGAAGGAGGCTACAACCCCCTGTGTTCTCTGGCTACAACTGGAAGGTGGCTACAACCACCTGTCATTGCCCCGTCCAACCACCCTGACGTATAAGTAGAATTATGGAACCATTGTCACACTATCACTATGAGATATATTGTTTTAAACCTGTACCAATCAGCTTGCACTAAACAACCTGTATCACTAACCTAAACCATGCATCAACCTGTACCTCAACCTCAACCAAAATCCCTCACCAATTTCATCATCCAAATCTGATTTGTAACTCTATAATAGACCTGGTGTATATGATCACATACCTGCAAACCTTCCTTAACTTTAACAACAAGAGACTATCATTTTCATCAAACTTTACTTTAGTCTCACGTGACTATTTTTGGATTAGTCAACAACCCTAACTTGAAATAATCATAATTATGTACCTGTAATGAATAAAGATCTAAAAATAGTACACAATGTTCTTCAGTGTGTTTTATGCAATTCTTCTAGGTGCCACTACTTGGAACCTCTCAGGGGACAGTCGCCTCCATCTCCTCACTCTTTACTCAAATATGCGACATTAATGCAATAGCACCCAGAGTGAGCCTAGAGCGCATGAGAAACTTCACGTTCTGTTTTGCAATGACGAGGAACATTATTTGCACAAGTACAATGAAGCTAAGTGTTGTCAACTTGAGTTTAATGGAAACTTCAATGGCTTGGACAAGTAATATTTCCACGGTTTTGTTTTTGGTTCACTCACTGCACCTCATCCTTGTTTCGTTTGACGGTCTTTCTCCCTCCCTAGTGCCACTTCTGATTCTTCATCATCTTGTTTGTTTGCACCCCTGCTTCTAGTTTTCTAGTCTCTTCTTGGATGCCATGCCTAGGGAGCATGACAAGCCCAAGAGAGGCCCAGACTACTATCGCTATCTACCCAAAAGTACTTGTCCTGCCCCCTCTCTGCTCAGTGCACAGCCTGTCCTTGGCCCGCCTCCTTCCCCTACCCTCTGCTAAGTCTCTTTCCATTGCTAATAATAGGGAAGATTATGATTGGGGTCATGTCCTAGAGGAGGAATTTTCCCTTGTTCCACCCTAGCCTCCCGTCGAGCCATCGGTGGTATCTCCTGTGGACACTCTACATTTTTCGGGTTCTTCCACTCTGTCGCTCGGTGGTTTTCCAATCCAGTCATCATAAGAGAAATGGAGTTACCATGTCCTCGAAGAGGTCGCTCCCATGTTCGTTGAAGAAATATCTCCTACTACTACATGCTTGGACACAGCAATTACTCTGACCGAGCCTGCGTCACCTGAAGTATCTCTCCTGCGTGGCTTCTCTAATGAACAATTGCAACTCATTTTTTACATGCACCAAGATGTTGCGGACCAACTCTTTCGCCAGGATATCCTCAATCACAGGTTGGATACACTCTTTAACTCTCTTTCAAGTGAGTTTTCCAACAAGTGTTTCCCCACCTGCTACCAGCTCTTCGTCTTCACTCTGGTTTGGCCACATTCTCCTCTAGGAGATGGGAGGAACAATGCATTCGGTGTATGAAGTTTCTTGGTCTCAACTTCTTGTTTTTTTGTTATAATACACGTAGAATTATATCGGCCTTTAGGCAAGTTTTGTAATATCTTTTTATACTTGCACACTTCAATTATTGCAAATAGAACAGTGATGGACATCTTCTCATTGACCTGGATCTGGTTCTGGTTTCCATTTTTGGCAAAATTGTCAGGTCCTTTAGCATTTGTATGTTTTTTATAATTTTGAAGTAATATCAACTTTTTTATTTACAATCAAAAAAAAAAAAGTGTATATTGTTAGTCCAAATATAAAGAAAATAGATAATTGGACAAACATTTTTGAAACATTATAATAAAGTTTAACATCAAAATTTACACCTCTTGTAATTATTTGATCATTCTCATTCTTTGCACTTTTTTACAATTTTCATATCAATGAAATCTTAAATTTCTGTTCAAAAATTGAAATGTGTAATTGAAGTTTATTGTTGTATACAACAGCAACGTAAGAAAAACACTTGTAATACCCCATCATTTTTCCTTATTCACTTTGAATATTTGATCTCGCAAATGTGTATGATGATCTAAATATGCAAATTCATATTAATGATTAAATACTAAGTAAGATGAACGTAAGAAAAACACTTGTAATACCCCATCATTTTTCCTTATTCACTTTGAATATTTGATCTCGCAAATGTGTATGATGATCTAAATATGCAAATTCATATTAATGATTAAATACTAAGTAAGATGAGATATTTCATTGTTATGTTGGTTATGCTTGATTATATGTCTTTAATGATTTTCATGCATATATGTGATCTGGAAAATGTGTATGATGATCTAAATATTCAAATTCATATTAATGATTAAATACCAAGTAAGATGAGATATTTCATTGTTATGTTGGTTATGTTTGATTATATGACTTTAATGATTTTCATGCATTTTAAATCAATTATGACAAGTGTATTGTTACCATGCACACACTAGTTTTGATGATTTTGAATAATCTCAATATAATTATGATATGTGAACTATAATACCCCATGCACACAATTAATGTGATTATTTGAAATTGCAATACAAGCCTACATATAATTTAAATGATGAATAATGACATTATTTGGAATGGAATGTGTTAACATTTACTAATTCTCATCACTAGTGGAAAATGGAACATGACATGATGAATGATGATGAACTATGCATTTCATGTAAGTTTGTTGTTTTGTGATATGCTACAAATACTAATGATTGAACAAGTGAGAAAATCAATGATAATTAATGGAACATGACATGATGAATGATGATGAACTATGCATTTGATATAAGTGTATTGTTTTGTGATATGCTACAAATATTAATGATTGAACAAGTGAGAAAATCAATGATAATTTGTAAGCCATAAAGGATTATCACCAAAGTTTACAATTATGCACCAAGGATAGAATAACATTTTCACCAAACTTAACTTTTTATTTCCACAGAAAATTTCTCGTTATATTTATATTATATAATTGTGCTCAAGACAGTAGTTACAACAGAAAGTCAACATAGTAAGGATAAAGAAAAAGAAAGCTCGCTCACAAGCTGCAGCAATGGGGACATATATACCTCAGCTTTACAAAACATCATGTTGATATTGTTGATATTATGGTAGTTGCGGGAGGTATTTACCTCCACGTGTAAACCTGGCGAGAATAAAATATTCCGGGAAGCAAGAAGAAACCCTAATTAGTTGGCTAATAACCCTAGAAGACAAGTCGGCTCAAGAGGATAATTTGTATTAGGTTATTAGCCTCCAAGAGAAGAAGTTGGCTAAAGGAAATATTATATACTAAGTAAATTGGCACCCAGAATGAGAAGTCGACCCAGGCAATCTGCCAGAATTAGTATAAATACAGAAGGTCAGTCTTCATTCTAGCATGCATTCTCAGAATTGCAGTAACACACTTGTGTGCACTGCAGTTGGGCAGTTTTGTGCGCAAGTCCTGGAGAAGTTGATGCCGCCAATATATAGTCTCGGTCTTCTCTAGGTTTGGACTTTCTGATCAGCTTTTGTTATTCTTTCTTGGTGCGCTATCCTTGGAGAGAGGTGTGCTATCTTGTTTGGCTATCTAGCCTAGGGTTTGCTTCTGAAATGATTCTTTGTCAAGGTTAGGGTGCTCGGGGGTGGCTTCGGACTATGGTTGGGTGACAATAGTAATATTTTCTATGGTTAAATGAGCACATCCATTATATTCTAACAGGTTATGGGCCCACGTCTCCTTCATTCAGTCTAACCACTGGAAGGGAGCATAGCCATAAGGATACTAAGATCATTGAAGAATTGTCGCTAGGGTTTCTAGCAGGAGCAGTTACTAAAGAATTGTCGCTAGGATTACTAGCAGGTGTAGTTGTAGAAACGCTATCCCTCTCATTGAGACACCTTAAGTGAAGGGATTGACCTAATTTATGGACAGACTAGTGTGCCTTATACTAAGGCATCCCCTGGTACTCTCAGCAAGCTAAGACATCAAGTTTGAGTTTTTGGTCAAATCTAGGGTTGACCAAGTCAAAGCAGATATGACTTACTCTATGAAGTCAGCAAACAAGTTAGAAGGGGCTTTTAACTTCATAGCATGGAAGACAAGGATTGATCTCAGCGTTGCCAAGAATAAAGTATTGGATATCGTGAAAGGAAAGATTGTGGAACCAAATTTTGAAGAAATGAGAAGGAACCACAGAACGTTGCAGTTATGGAGAAGTTCAAAGACAATGACATCAATTCCATGAGTATCATAGTGGATTCTATAAAACACCACTTGATACCCTACATTTCCCATCTTGATTCATCTAAGAAGATGTACGATGCCATAACAAACCTCTTCTCAGTCAGAAACATTGGACGAGTAATGAGTCTGAAGAATGAACTCTGTGACATGAAGATGAATGATGATAACATAACATCATACTTTGTGAGAATCTCTCAGTTAAGAGATAAACTACAAGATATTGAAGATATCATCTCAGAGAAGGAACTGGTAAATATAGTACTCAATGGTCTTCCCAAGACATGGGATGCATTTTCCGCAAGCATGAACACAAGGAAGGAGTATCCTACATTTGAAAAACTTTGGACTTGTTGTGCACAAAAAGAATCAAGGATCAGTGCAAAAGAGAAACCCCAAAAGAAATATGATGATCAAGCCTTCATAGCAAGATTCAAGAATTTCAGGAATAAAAGAAAGATTGGCTTGAGGAAGAAGCCAAATCAAGAGAAAGATATGTCAGAAATACAATGCTTCAACTATCGAAAGTATGGTCACGACAAGAATCATTGTCCAGAGCTAAAGAAAAGGAAGGAGACACATGAAGCATCAGTTGTCGAAGAAAGGAAACCCTCAAGAAAGACCAAGCAGGGTAAAACAGACTTCTTCTAAGACAAGGTAACAATATTCTTCATAGTTCTTGTACATACCATGTTTTATGTACATATCTTGCATATCTATTTCTTAGAAGATAATATGTTCAAAGAAAAACTATACTTATGGAAGAAGAACAAGATAATGATTGATATCACTACGACTATAAGACAAGCTACAAGATAAACCGAAATCAGAATCAATCTTGAAGAAACCTAGAAGAAGTAAAGACAGAAAGAAGTCAGTAATCAAGAGGAAATTGGAAAAATATTTGTGACACTAAGACAAGAAGGCAATAAGGATGCAGACGGAAGCGTGGACTCTCCTAGATGGAGGGAGCCGATTATATATTACCAAAAGAAGAGCATACATTCATACATGAAACAAGGATTAGGAGGGAGCTAATCCTATGATCCATTGAATATGATGAAGTATATATCCATGGTAGCAGCCATGAAAAGCAGTACGTGTTCAGTTTGACTTTAGAAGAATCTTTCTTCAAAAAGAAACCTTAAAGTATCCATGGTATCCATGGTTAAAGGTCAGGGTTTAGCCAAGCTCTTGGCTGAATCAAATTTCTCAACATTGGGGGTGAATTTCATTCACTCATGTTCAGAAAATCAGTAGGCTGAGACGACTGATAAAGGTCCTCAAATCATTTCTACATTGGAAAATTGCAACTGGTACAAGGACATTGTATTTTTTCTACAAAATTTACAGTCTCCAAGTGGTATGGAAAAGAACAAGGTGAGGGCCTTAAAACTCAAATCAATAAAGTACTACCTTGTTAATCAAATTTTGTATTGTAAGGATCCATTAGGTGTGCTTTTGAGATGCCTAGACCCCCAAGAAGCCCAAAATATTATGTTTGATTTTCATGACAGTCTATGTGGGGGGCATCATTATTGGAGAACCACGACATACAAGATCTTCAGGGATGAGTACTTCTAGACCAGTTTGTTCACTGATGTTTGTGCTAAGATCAGAGCCTGTGCTAAGTGTCAGAAGTTCTCCGGGAAGCAGCAACTTAAGTCTGTCATTAAAGCCTATGGCAGCCTCAGGACCCTTCCAGTAGTGGGGCCTAGATTTTATCAAGGAAATCCATCTTGTTTCCAGTGGTCAACATAGATGGATCTTGACTGCTACAGATTAATTTACTAAATGGATTGAAGCTATTCCCACAAGGAATGATTCACACAAAGTGATCATTGGTTTTCTGGAAGACATCATAGCAAGGTTTGGTTGACCTGACAAAATCGTCACTGATAATGCTGCATCATTCAAGGCTGAACCATTAATTCAGTTCTGTGAACAGTTTGGGATCACTTTGATTCATTCCACCCCTTACTATCCGCAGGGAAACAGGGTTGCAGAATCCTCGAACAAAATCATTATAAAGATCATTAAAAATATGTTAGAGGATAACAAAAAGGCATGGGATTTGAAACTCAAATTTTCTCTATGGGCTGACAGAGTGACAGTGAAAAGGTCCTTGGGACTTTCCCCTTTCCAACTGGTGTACAGATTTGAGGCAGTTTTTCCTTCTCAGCGTGCCTTACCTGTGGAAAAATTCTTCCAAGATTATCAAGGGGAACCTAATCATATAAGCAGAAGGATTCAGCAGTTGGTTGAAGTGCAACAAACCCGGGAGCAGCTTGTAGACAAAGCAGTTGACCATCCACTGAAGATCAAGCAAGGTTCAACAAAAAAGTGAACAAAGAGGAGTTTCAATTGGATGATTTGGTGCTCAAATGGGATGCACCGAAGCATGATAAAGGCAAGCATAGTAAATCTGAATCTTTATGAATCGATCCTTTCAAAATCTCTGAAGTATTCTCTAATAACACTTTCAAGTTGCAGAATATGGAGAATGAAGAGGTTTTTGGCGGCCCTGTCAACGGGCATTTCTTGAAAAAGTACTTTGCTTGAGCGTTGAGTGGCTCTTCATGTCATTGTAAATATTATTCTCTTTTTATTTTTGTTTCAATAACTGACCCCATAGCCCTAAGATAAATCATTGTATCTACTTATTCTTGGTAGCCCTCAGGGGGCATGCCATCCCCTGTGGAGCCAATGTTATCACACTAAGTCTTTTAGTTTGTTTTCAATTTTCTTTTCAAGCCTTAGATTTTAATTTTTCTTTTAAAGTCTCACCCCTTTAAAATTTATGTTTGGTAGCACCCCTTAGGAATTAAATTTTTTTAGTCTTAGCTCTAATTTGATCCTCAAATTGGTTTTTGATCCTTGAACCATTTTAGCTCATGACTCATTTTGGTCCCCTTCATGACTTGTCCCTATGTCGATCCCTCCCATGACTAAATTGATGTGACATTACTCTCTCCTCACTCATGACCTCATAGGCATGCCTCATCATCCTCCCTTATCTAATCATTTTTTGAATTGGCAACGTTGCCTACTCATCAGGCAGTTCTGTAGCGCCTATCACCTTCATCATACTTCCACCTCGAGCCATGATTGCCATGACTAATGTCATGTCCCTTGTTTTCAGTGCAGAAGTCAGTTAAAGACGCCTTCAAATATCTTTCATTTATGAGCCTTGGTAACGATTTCTAATTTTGAAAAGCTCAACAGTATTGCGCTACGCAAATTCACAAGTTCTGATCAAGCAACCGCATGTCAACCAAATCTGATGCTAAGAAAGATTCTAGGGCCAAGGTTTTCTCGATTTCATCCTAATATTGCATTGGAGATCTCAACAGGGGTCTACTCCACAAGTATCATGTGTTGCCTCCTCTACATATTAATTTTCACGGGAAATTTGTGCTCAGGTTTTCGGTTTGCTAAGCTAAGCTTGCACAATAGTAAGGGACCCATATTCGCATGGTATCCTTGTCTTTTCTCTTCTTCAGACCTGTAAAATTCATTGCCCATATCTATGGTCCGATTACTGTTGTTTATCTTAACCATTGAAATCACAAGCTTGTAAATAGCCTATCCTCTGTGTATGCTTTGCGCTACCCAGAGGCATTGTTCAAACCCTCTTTGTTTTCCTTGCTTCCTTTCACCTCGAAGTTTGGCGTTTTTACTCAATTGCAGAGGGCCAATTTTGGATTACTCCCTCACTGTTTACACTCCAGAATACTTGTACAAGCCTAAGGGTGTAATTCCTAAAGTCACCTACTAGCATCAGTCTGTCTAAAGGGGTCAGCCTTATATATTTGAAGTCTGATTCAAAGCCTTCCTGGTCATTACCATCCCTTATGCCTCTTAAAAACTCTCATTTTGAGCCATGGAAACTCCTCAATCGAGGAAGATACACAAAGGTGGCAAGGTGGTTAGGACATAACTGGTGGACTTGCAGCTTTTTGATACATAACCCATAACAAGAGAGGCCTTTCAAAGAGTAGGGTGCCTCTCTTTCTATTAGAACATGTAGAGAGGCCATCCATAGGTAGCAAGACAATTTGCATTGCAGTTTGATGGCAGGAAAACCAAGGTTGGTGATTTGGAGTTTGAGATGATTGAAGCCTCTATCTCGACTGCAACAGGGATCCCCATTACATGTGAAAAGTGCTTCAAATCCATGGCTTTGAGTAAAACCTTTGCAAAAGATATTTTTAAACCTGAATATCAAGCCATTCGTCCCACCCAACCCGACCCTTTGGAAATCCATCTAGAATTCTAAATCCATTCCCAAAATAGACCTGTTTCTCTGGACCCTCAATCACAACAGCATTCAAACAGGGGAAAACCTCCAAAAGAAAGGTTGGGAGGGCCCCTTCAGGTGCCCCCTGTGTCAACAAGCTGAAGAAACTTCAGATCACCTCCTTCTCAACTGTAGTTACTCAAAAGAAGTTTGGAGGCTGACAGTTAGGTTGCAAACTGAGCTTCCCCTTCCTCAAGACATTAAGACCCTCCTCCAAAGTTGGAACGCCCTTTATCCTTTCCAGCCTCAGAAGCAAAGTTATGCCTCGAGGCTTTGGCGAACAATCCCAAGGTTTATCCTGTGGGGGCTTTGGTTGGAAAGAAACAACAAAGTTTTCAGGGATAAAAAAAGGAGTGCTCCACTAGTGAGTGCAACTGTTCAAGCACTCTTTGGCGAATGGGCCAACTACCATCGTCATCCTCAATACAAAAGGAAACTGGCAGAAAAAGAAGAGCTTTGGCTGGCCCAATTCAAAATACAAACACAAACTGGAAACACAGTCAACACCATAATTCAAGAGAATTGGGAAATAAGGGCAGGGAGGAAGGAATTCGCCAATTGGAAAAACAAAAGGAAGGCTTATATCATGTCCTTCGACGAGGCCTCAAAGGGGAATCCAGGTCAAGCAGGAGGAGGGATGATTGTAAACCCTAACGCAGAAGTCATGGTGCGATACGTCATTGGCTTAGGCATCGCGACCAACAACTATGCAGAAGCAATGGCATTATGACAAGGCATGTGCCAAGCCAGAAGTAACAAAATCCAAAATTTGATTATCATAGGAGACTCCCACATGTTAATTAATGTCATTTTCCGTTCTTCAAAAAATCAAAGCTCACAGCGCAATAATTTGTTGGACAGAATCTGCCTCCTCCTTAAAAGGCTGGACTCATACCAGTTGTTTCATGTTCTGCGTGAGTTGAATAAGGAAGCAGACGAGGAGGCAAATAGCGACGCACTCTTGGCACTAGGGTGCATGAATATAAACGACCAGTTATCCACAATGGACATACCTTGACCCATCTCCACACCAAGAGAGAGGCTCATGCAAGTGGCAAAGTGGGGGACAAGACCAAAACAACAACGCCCAAACTCAACCAATAAAGGGGCGCGTGACAGGACAAATTGGACAAAGGACGACCCAAGAAAGATCGGATCTCTTGCAAAGAGGAGACAGCAAGACTATCCGCCCATACCTCTTGGGGAAATCAACGAAGGGTGAAATGATGAATGCAGGGTGGGCAAGATTAAATTCGTGATGCATCCTCAACCTGGGAGCAGACCCATTCTTAGCTGTGAAGCAAACCCGACTGTGAGGTTTCAGAGCACGCGAAACAGAGGAGGAGAGATGGTCGCTAGTTCAAGCAGAAACCTCACCATGGAGGAACCACTAAAACTCATGGATGAAACGCTAGAAAGTTTGAAACAAACGCTCCAGTACCAACTCGATTTCCTGGAGAACTTAGACTCTGAGGCAGGCAGGCGATTGGAGTAATTGGAGCAAGATATTTCCATTGTAAAATTTGGATTCACAGAGGAGCTTAGCAAATTGCATCAGGAGCTGAAGAACCCAAAGGATGAATTTGAGAAAAGAATTGATCAACTGGAAGGCAAAATGTCCAAGTTAAACATCAAATGGAGGAAGGATCCCAAAGAGTAGTCAGCCTCTTAGTGTGTAGCGATTTCTTCTCATCTCAAGCATCTTGACATTTTGTATAGAAGTCTAGGCTTTAAAATAAATCTGTTACTTAGAGGAACCAAACCACCTCCGAGGGTGATCGTTAAATTTAGTTTCTAGTAGTGCAACTTAAGCTTATTGCAGGTAGCTGCTGAGTCAAGCTCTGCCATTTTGTAACCGAATAGTGGCTAGTCCACATTTAATTCAAGTCTCTCTAAACGTTTTTGTCAAAAAAAATAATACTCCTTAATCTTGACCTTTGTAACCCCTTCCCTCGGCACTTTTTTCATACCACCTTATTGCTTCAACAGTCTTGTTACTTCAACAATCTCTCCCCAGCATTCTTCTTAATCCCAACTTTTATAACCCCTTCCATTGGCACTTATGACCCCTTTCAATTTCAGATAATTTTAGACTTTACGTATTTAAATGCTACACCACAGCCCCTCTTTTTAATGAAAAATATTCTATTCTAGTTAAAAAAAATAAAACACTGTTTGAACATACATAGACTCCAACGCATGATTTGCATTTTGAAACAAAGCTCCTTTCCCTCTTCTCTCAAAATATGCCGCCAAAGTAGTTTTTATTCCTCTACAGAAGAGGCCATTGATGGAGCTGCTAACGTAAGTAACAACTTGCTTCTCTTGTCAAGCCAAAGGGTATTACTGTTTCAAAACAGACGGTAACAGCTCCTGAAGCTGCTCGACCTCTTTCACTTCCAATGCAATTTGGAAAGCTTTCAAGCAGATTTTGTTCCGTCCAACGACTACAAACGCTTTTCCATCTGTTGGCCACTTAATCACACAAGCACTGCAATTCGTCCGTCAAGAACAAACCTATAGACCACCAACTTGTTTCTCTCGATGCTCACGTGTTTCTCTCGATGTTTGATTTGTTTAGTATTTTCACTAACTCCAACAGCCGGTTGCTCAAATTTGGAAACCACTTTACGCTTTACAAAGTTCTCATTTATCGTATGTTTCCCAAGAAGTTTTTCATTGAAGAAGCTACAGCTCCGTCGGTGAAAAAGCTCTATAGGGCAACATGTTCCTCTTAAGGCTTGTAGTTTTGATTTTTTTGAACATTTCAGTACTACCTCTCAGAACTTAAACAATGGCTAATCGTAGTTCTGGAAACCACTTTATAAAAAAGCTTTCATTTATTATGTTCCTCTAGAGTTCTACATACAAAAGTAGAACATAACATTAAAAAATAAAAACCACTCCAACTAATGGCTTATGGATCATGCAGTACCACAAAACCTTTAGAAATAAAAGAAACCCCAAACAATGGCTTACGGATCATGCAGTTTTAGGCATGAAGCCATAAACACCCTTTTCACATACAAACAATGGCTTCAGCGCCATTTTGGGTAAGGAATAGGATTCTCAATTTACTTTTGCACTCTCGGGGACCGCGTCCTCTGACATTTATCAAAAGCGTGTATGGATGTTTCAATTCTGCGCTCCAAACACTAGAAACAAACTCATTGCGAAACAAACTCATACCCTATGCCAGGTAATATCTCGTTCAAAAAAGCACGCAAAATATGTAAACAAAACTTGGACTACAAGCATATCACCTTCATCATGGGTAAATTGCCCCGCCCCCAAAACAAAAGGTGAGCGAAAACGACCAAAGTAAGGATTCCACAAGTCGTACACTGATTATGCAAAAAAACGCTCATGGGATGAAAGGCCACGATACAAGACAGAGGAAAGATAAAAAGTGCCTCCCAGGATACCCAAAAAAGTCGAAACATCACACTTCTTGAGATCAAACAATCCCCCGAGGGGATAACCTGCAACATAGTAAAGGATGGAGACAGCTTTGTAAAGAAAAGCTTTCAGGCACGAAAGATTCCAAATCATCCAAGAAACAAAAAAATTTACACAAGTGTTTATAGAAAATTCAAAACCAAATCCTACTTGAGAGGAAATTCTAAAACGGGAATATCAATAACAATGTAGCTGTCATATTAACACAAACAAGATATATAAATTAGCAGAAATTGATTTAGCACGCGCATAGCGCCAAATACTTCACTTTCATCAGGCCAGCCCTAAGTTACAAGTGCAGCAGTGAAAGATAAAATAAAACGATTCATTCAATTCAGACATAAAACAACATTTATCCAGACCATCGTAGTAAAACCAGTGCGGAGAGAAAAACACAAGCTAAAAAATATCCTGTAACAATCCTTTGAGAACACGCGTCCATCTATAAACCTGCACTAAAGCGGCTACATATGCAAAACAGAAACATCCTAGCATGAATAGGGCTCTAGATTTTGAGAAAACCTAGAACAAGGGCTGAACGCAATCGGCGTTTAGACTACTAAAATAGCTGAAAATTTTTCAAATAGCTAGCTTCCGACAGTTGGATACATAGATTTTCAGACGTACAGCTAAGTCAAGGCTGAGAAAAGAACACATTGGTGGCGAAATTTTAATATCATTCCATTATTATGGAGCTAGAGCTTGAGAAAACCTAAAACAAGGACTAGATGTAACGAGGTTTAGGATATAAAACATCGATTATAAACTTACAAAAAGCAAGGTTACGGCAGTTGGTCACCAAAGTTTTCAGATGTATAGCTAAAAGTCCATCTAGTCCCTAGACGCATAGTAGTTTGAGGTGTCCTGAAACTCTAAAGATGAACACCCAATGCCTTGAAATCCTAAGAGACATGTACCCAAACATATTCAATGTATACTAAATATGTACTGAAACCTCAAGCTAGGGCATCCAAACAGACACTCCAAGAATTGAAACACAATAACTACAACACGAGACCAGCATATAAAAATGGCGCACCAGAACTACCATATTCCCATGTAAGCAAAGAAAAGAGAAAAAATGAAAAGGAAATAATAATGTTGCTGTCAATTTGACACAAACCAGATTTGGGAAATAATCAGATCTGCAACACTGAAACAGCAGAGAAGTTTGATTTAGCACACGCATAGGGCAGATTCTTCATTGGTAAATCGGATCAGCCCGGGGTTGCAGCGTGCAGAATTCGTTGAAGGGGAAAAAGTACAGCAACCGGTATTTAGACTATTAAAGCATAGCATATAAACACACAAATAGCTTCTGGCATTTCGTCACATAGGTTTTCAGACGTACAGATAAGCCAAGGCTGCGAAAAAGGCACACATGCGAAATTGAAATGGCAACGCATGATTAGGGCTCTCGAGCTTGAGAAAAGGCTAAAACAAGGTCTAGAGCCAAACAAATTGTAGCCTTACAAAACATTTCAAAACTTACAAATAGCTGGGTTAAGGCAATTTGTCACATAGGTTCTCAGACATACAACTAAGTCGATTGAGTCCCCGGCACAAGAGTAGCCTAACTCGCCCTGAAACCATGAAGATGAACACCCAATGCCTTGAAATTCTAAGATGCAGTAGTACCCAAACAGCATCAAGGTATATTTACTCTGCACTGAAACTCAAAGCTAGAGGATCCAAAGAGACTCAAAGAATTGAGACACAATAAAGATGGCACTACACAAGAACAGCATATCATGTAATAATGGCGCACCAGAACTGCCAAATTTCCATGTAAACAAAGAAGAAGGAAAGAACAAATGAAAAGGAAATAATAATGTAGCTGCCAAATTGACACAAACAAGATTTTGAAAATAATCAGATTTGCAACACTGAAACAGCAGAGAAGTTTGATTTAGCACACGCATAGGGCAGACTCTTCATTTGTAAATCGGACTAGCCCAAGGTTGCAGCGTGCAGCATTCGATGAAGGGGAAAAATACAACATTCGGCGTTTAGACTACTAAAGTATAGCTTATAAATTTACAAATAGCTAGCTTATGGCAGTTGGTCACATAAGATTTCAGACGTACAGCTAAGTCAAAGCTGCAAAAAGGGCACACAGAAGAAATTGAAATGTCCTTGAATGATAAGGGCTCTAGAGCTTAGGAAAACCTAAAACAGGGACTAGATGTAAATGAAGGTTAGGCTTATAAAACATTGCTTATAAACTAAAAATTAGCTAGATTACGGCAGTTGGTCACATAGGTTTTCAGACAAACAGCTAATGCATCCAGTCCCTGAACTAAAGCAGTCTGAATCGTCCTGAAACTCTGAATATGAACACCTAATGCCTTGAAATCCTAAGATGCAGTAGTACCCAAACAGATTCAATGTATACTAAATATTTACTGAAACCTCAAGCTAGGGCATCCAAACAGACACTCCAAAAACTGAGACACGATAAAGATGGCACCATACGAGACCAGTACAGCATATAAAAATGGCGCACCAGAACTACCAAATTCCTATGTAAACAAAGAATGGAAAGAAAAAATGAAATGGAAATAATAATGTAGCTGTCGAATTGACACAAACCAGATTTGGGAAATAATCAGATTTGCAACACTGAAACAGCAGAGAAATTTGATTTAGCACACGCATAGGGCAGATTCTTCATTTGTATATCGGACCAGCCCGGGGTTGCAGCGTGCAGCATTCTATAACGGGAATAAATATACAACACCATTCCATTAATACAAACCCTTAAGCTATCGCTCACGCATACCGCCGGTATTAAACCACAAACTATCGATCACGCATACCGCCGCTATTAGACCACAAACTATCGTTCATGCATGCTGGCTCCATAAAACCACAAAAACCTATCCATCGCCCATATGACTACTGTGAAACCCTAGACCCTGGAGATAGTAAGCCTAGCTGATAACATCTTATGGTGAGCCTTTGCGCATAAGAGTCTATTTGTAACGGTACAGGAATATGCACAATTGAAATGTCTTTTCAAGTCCGCGATGTGGAAAAATTAGGGTTTTCCAAGAGGATTGTTCGTATATTTACATTGAAATTTGTAAATATAGCGTTTTATATAATCTCAATTTCTTTCCATGGGAAGTTCACTTGGAAAGTGGAGTTATGTTTTTGTTTTGAGTCATTTTTCCTTGGTGATTTAAGTTTATAAATAAAAGTTTTACAAGAAATAAGGACTAACCATTTGGTTCGTTGTCCCTTCATTTTTTTCTCCACGCTTTTCACAAGATTTTCTTTTGTGTTAATCATACTTAATTTCCTAAAAAATCATTGGTCCAAATTAAAGTGATTTAAGTTTATAAATAAAAAATTTACAAGAAACAAGGTTGTGTGGCAGCGTAGTTCCTGCCAACGAGGTTAGAAAGCAAATTGTGGAAAATCAGGTCGAATTGTAAATGATGGAAATGTTGTGTGCAACATGTATATCACAAAACATGGGGCAAAAGTAAATGACACTTGGCATGTAGAGTACCATTTATTTTTTGAAAGTATATAACAAACTACAAATTTGTTGACAGTGGGAGAAAAAATTTGGAAATTTAAATGCATTTGCCATATGCACTGGTGAAAGATAAAAAAGTATGAAGACGTAAATTTAAAAGGAGATACGAAAACAGTTTTATTTGAAATATGTAAAAAAAAAAGTGTGTTACATACTACTAGAAATTTTGAAATGTATATGACGGAAATGTTGTATGCAACATGTATATCACAAAACATGGGGCATAAGTAAATAACGCTTGGCATGTAGAGCACCATTTATTTTGAAATATATAAAAAAATAAAAGTTTGTTACATATAAAAAATTAAATGCATTTGTCGACATGGGGCATAAGTAAATGACGCTTGGCATGTAGAGCACCATTTATTTTGAAATATATAAAAAATAAATAAAAGTCTGTTACATATAAAAATATAAATGCATTTCTCATACACACTGGTGAAAAATAAAAATGTATGAAGACATAAATTTAAAAGGAGATAAGAAAACAGTTTTATTTGAAGTATGTCAAAAAATAAAAGTTTGTTACATACTACTGGAAATTTTGAAATATACAAAAAAATTAAAGGTTGTTACATATTAATCGGAATTTCAATGCATTTGTCATGTAGACTGGGATTGGGGCTCTCGCGGACCATTAGAGAAATATGTACAAGAAACAGGACTGTAGAAAAAAGATAGAGTGCAATACCTACAAAAAAATAAATTGAAAGGTATAAGTGTTTGCCTACACATCTATATTTAAAAAAGTGGAATAATTGGGTTGATAAACAAAGCAGGATGCGATCAATAGAATTAAAATGAGGGTACATATGAGCCCTTTGGTTATTTGTGTGCGGCTGTCGTTTCAATGATGTCGTCGACGGCTACTGGAATCTTGGCAACTGCCTGTTGCCTTTCGTGGGTGGCCTGCTTCAATTGCCTTTCGAGCCATTCTTGAATGTAGCTTCTCATTGGGGCGACGTTGATCTCATTCCGGATTTTTATGTTGAAAATATCGTTTTTTAATTCCCATAAGTCGATGGAAAGATTACACAGAGCCTGATGAATTTCCTCATTCTGTACTGAATATTTGACTAGCCAGTCGTCGACGTGAGCTTGATCAAAGTGAAGGATGTTGTAAAACGTTTCCATATACAAGGCCTTAAACATAGCAACCTGTTTATCGAACTCTTGCCTGGTTAAGGGCAAGGAGTTTGCGATTAAGTCAAGGTCTTGGAAGTCGTTGGTTTTTCTGGCTAAGTCTATTCTTGACAACCTTGTGAATAATTTATCTTTCTTCGATATGGCTTGTTCACATGACTGAACAATGAGATGTAGGTTCTTCAAATTTTCTTTCCAACATGCATTCAATTGACCGATCCCGTTTTTGGATGGAAGATCTTATTCTCTTCTTCTTGTTTCTGTCATATTGTTGATAATGGTGCCAAAAGGAAGGACTGTTTTTAAAAAGAAATTTTCTTCAACTTTTAACTCCGCCTGCAAATGTTCGAGCAAACTATGTGCCCTAGTTCCAAGGGAAGTGATGGTTTGTAATGTTTTCCACGCCTCGGTAGCCAGTTCCATTCTTTTCTTGATATTATTCTCCACATATCTTCTATAGGATGCGAGCAGGGTGGAGGATGCTTTTAGGTTGGTTGCAAGGGTGGCAGGCATGGCTATTGCCAAAGGATTGACAAGCAATGGCATAGGAATGAAAGCCTCTTCCAATTCCTTGACCTGGTCCTTCAGTATGGAATTCTCGGTCTCGATACCTCCAATGGAATCATGAAGTGCTTCTCCACTCGCGGTGTGAAGTTGACAAATTTAGGACGATTGGATGTTAGCAAGAGTAACCTCTGAACAAGATTTTCCTCTCTTATTTTTAACATCTTTTTTCTCAATTATCAATTTTTTTGACTCGCTATCAAAAACAGTGCTCTGGAACACGAAGGATTCATCTTCGTCAAAAATTTTGGTAACGGATATGTCCATTGGACAGCTATGCTGGATGGCGTCTTCGGGTTGATCAAGAAAGCGGAGCATGCTATCCAGATCAGTGTCAAGTTCCATGTTCTCACTCTGAATTTTCGGCTCTTCCGCCTGCCCCACATTTTGTTTTCTCTTCTTCTCTACTGGAAGCTTGTGAGAACTATCAATTTTAGAGTGAGGAGGGTCGTTATCTCCTCCTCTATTTGAAGAACTCTAAGTTTCTTTGTTTCTGTGGTGGGTCGTTGGAGTGATGCTCCGGGATGTCGTACTTTTTGGAATGTTATTTTCCGATTGAACACTCTTGTCACCAAGGCCTTTCCCATATTGCGTGTACAATTTAGTGCAGCTTTGCACTGTGTCCACGTCGTCGGCATTAGAGGCAGGAGCGTTGTTTCCACTGTCTTTGTTTTCGAGCAAGTGTTTTTTTTAAAAACAATCGTCGACGCCAAGTGTTTGTAAATGTCGTTGAAAAATATTATAGGGGTTGAACCCTCTTATGATTTCAACATATCTCAGGTTGGAGATGCTAGAATGCGCTACGAATTCATCAATTTTCTTGACGTTTTTCAACACGAACTCCCCTACTTTCCAAGGCAAAGGAATGAATTGTTTTTTTCTTCTTCTTTTGCAACAAATGCAACCAGTAATTGTATTGTCACGCTACTTCTGCAACAAACATTTTGTCTGTAATGTGACATGGAAGGAGAGCAGGTTTTTCCATGGAGCCAAAAAAATTTATAACAGTGTAATTATCCAAATGTTCGAGTGTCCCCTTGTTGTCCAAAAAACCGGTTGCTTATTCAGATATGCAAGGAGCATCTTCTCCTAACAACAAAACTTTGAAAACAGACACGAAGCCATTAAAAACTTCATAGAAACAGTGGGAAGCCTTGTGCTTCCACAAGGCCTGGTACCAGAACGTTACTGGGTGGAATTCGTAGTTGACATTCTTGGAGAGATACAGTTGTGGAAACCGACAGGAATGCGCTATCGCAAAAACTAAATAGGACGACATATAAAATTTATTTTCCCTTTTGAAGCTTGACAATTGGGATCAGATTTCATGGGAAATTAACTTGCCCCGATAAAAAATGGTTTGTTCGTTGACTGTGAAATACAAAATATAAAGAGCCATCTGGGAAACAGTTGTTGTGGACTCCTGTCCCGTTATTCTTGTAAACAGCCAGGCAATTTCGCGAAATGGATTTCTAAATGAACTAACCTGCAAGCTTGTAATATCTTCAGGAACGAGAAGTGGGTTTTCCAATAAATGGGGCAAGAGGTCCAACCCGTTATTATGCTTTGCTAGGAACTGTTTGCAATCTTCTCCTTTGAACGTCAATGTTGGCTCCGACAATCTTAGCATCTGGCAGAAGACCTGAGGTGACAAAGAAACAGAAGAGCGGTCCCGTAGTGGAATAATTCTTTTGTCTGGAATAAATTTATCGGCGTACCAAGAGACCAGGTCCTTATAGTAAAAAACCTCAGGCTATGAGGGACACAGCCTGGACGAGCAATCCCAGAGGTCCAAATTACTTGGTTCTCTACAACAGAGGTTGAGTAATAAGAATATGCCCTGGACCACTGGAAATTATGGTCCTCACGCCCAAAAATGTTCATTGTATCTCCACAGAACTGTTGTCGAGCTAATGCCATAGGTTTATGAGAACGTTGGTTTGCTCCAGATGATTGTTGAAATGAACAGTTAGAGCCAATAATGTAACTCTCCACTAAATCTTGGTTAAATGCTTATTAATGGGAAAGCTCCTCAAGCCTTTCGCTGATTAATGACAATCTGTATGGGTGGTGCATGATGAACTGTTAGTAGTAAAGCTTACTTATTACATATTTAGAAATGCGAAGGTGGTGGGTACGACGAAGAGCAATTAAGGATTGGAGGTTTCGTGAACGTGTCAAGGCCACGACGTGCTAACGACATTTCATGATTTTGAAATCAGCACTCGAAAGGGATAATATAACCCCCCGCAAATCTTGGTTTAATACACATTAATAGGAGATCTCCTCGATCCTTTCGCCCATTAATGACAATCTATATAGTTCATGCATGATGAGTTGTTACAATTAAATGTCAGTAATTGCATATTTAGAAACAAGATATATATATATATATATATATTATAGACAAGTGCGAAGGTGACGGAGACGGGGGAGATAAAGGAAATAATGACTGAAAAGCGGTTGGGTGGGATTCAAAAAAGGGTTACGGGGATACTCAGGAGAGGCGAGTGTTCCACGATCAAATTTTATGTATCGAAATTTTTGACTGCAAAACGTGTAAAACGGAAGAGATCATGATGGGGCAGTTCAACGGCTGGTTTGTATATTTGCGAAATTCTGGCAAAGTGGCTAAGTATGGAATAGGGAAACGGTTGGGCGGACTCGTTCTCAGAAGAGAGGATTGAAGTTTTCGTGAAGGGACCAACCTGACGACGCACAAATGGCATTCCATGATGTTTGAAATTAGTGCTTGCTAATTGCATGCCTAGAAATAAGATCTTATATATAATTGGTAATTGCTAATTGCAAAGGGGCGCGGGCACAGGAAATAACGACTAGGAACTGAATATTTCTTCAACCCACCAAACTGACGATCCACCAAAGAAATTCGAAGAAATGGCGAAGAATGGAAAGCGGACAGACAGACTTCAAAATGGGGTGACAATAGTTCCACAGAAGACGTGAGGACCCGACGGTTAAATTGTATTTCTCGAAAGTTTTCAGTGCAAAATGTATACCACGGAAGAGGGCATGATAGGTGGAGAGTAATACGGAAAAAGGTATGATTTGAGTCCAGTTGTAAATTTGTATATGGCGGAAGTGACGGTACTGTTCGCAGGCCATGGAACAACATAAGTCCAATCTAGAGCCCGCCTACCGGGAATTCATGGTCGGAGAAGTGTCTTCGTCTATCAATTTGTCTATCCCGAAACTCCGAGGTATTTTATTAGGCAGCCAGCCCGCAAGTCCGGCTGTCAATTTGTATAGTGCGGAACTATGGGTGTTGTTTGTAGGGCACAGAACTATAGAGGAAATGCTTTGCCCTTTAATATAGCATCTGTGGCACAAATGTGGTATGGCTTGTTTTAACACTTTTCCATCTGTAAACAAAGGCAATATTGAGCCTGCCAACCCTAGAGCCCATGTGTCAATTTGTATATCACAGAGGTATGAATGTTGTTTGGAGGTCACGGAAAAGTAGAAGTGCAATGTTGAGCCAACGAGCACGCAAGTCCTCCTGTCAATTTGTATATGGCAGAACTTTGGGTGCTACTTGTAGGACACAGAACAATAGAGGGCCAATTTAAAGAAAGGGGAAGCGCTCATTGGAAACGCATGAATCTGCCAAGCCGCACTGCAAGGCATTTTTGGAAAAAAGAACGATTAAGTAACCAGGAAGAGAAACTACAAGGAATAAAAGAGTGGGAAAATAGAAAGGCGGAGGGCAGTTTTCGTAAGTGCGAATTGGTTTCAAAGAAGCCCCATTGTTGCAAAACCATCATTTTCTACTAATTGTCAGCAAATGCATTGTTGAAGATTAGATTTTATTGCAACCTGTGTGTGTAAGTATGTTCTTGATACATTCTTCCATGACTGTAACATATTAACTTAACTATTAAACTTCATTTTCTACTAATTGCCAGCAAATGCTTTGTTGAAGATTAGATTTTATTGGAACGTGTGGGTGTACCTGTGTTCTTGATACATTCTTCTATGACTGTAACATATTAACTTAAGTATTAAACTTCTTGCATGATGGGTTGTTAGCATTAAAACTTAATAATTGTGTGTCTAGAAACAAGAATGACGATTTTGCTGCAAGATTGTACATTGGTATTGTTATGTTCTATCTGCATTACGAATAGAATTGAACGTTGGTTTGAAACTGCGTGTAATCCATTTTTTGTTTGCATAAAAGGTTGGTGGATTGACACAGTACATTGTCATATAATTGTTACATGTTCCATCTTAGAAAAAATAACCTAAGTAAACACAATATCCAAGAACTACGAAAGCACCGAACCATGGCAATGAGAATAGGCATTAAATCCAGAAAAGAAGCAGCAACGAAGACTCCAAGGCAAATTTTTTTGATAGCAAATCCATTTAAAAAAACAAGAAAAAACCGAGTATTATACATCTATCCTTAGAAATTGGACCTAGTTCTTTGGGCCAAAACATTGAACGTATCTGCCACAAACACAAGCACGGGATCCGTAGTATGCAAGATCCTTGTAGTTTTCTCCTCGATGAATCATCCCGTGGTAAAATTGATAGTTTTCAGAAGCTTTCCGTGAGGAAGAAGATGAAAAACATTGCAGGGCAAATGGAATAGCCCTTAACTGAAACCGCCTCTGCATAGGCGAAAAAAATTCAGGGACACAGGTTGCACGTGCAATTTCAGAGGCCCAAATTAGTCCATTCTGGGTGGAAGGAGATGACTAGTAGAAAAATGCCTTGCAGCAGTGAGAGTTCTGGACCTGATTCCTGAAGATGTTAATTGTATATCCAGAGAAGAGGATAGTAGTCCCGAAAGTGAATAATTTTTTGGCTTGAAATATATCTCTGGGAGCATCAAGATATCATTTCTTTACAGTGAAACTCTTCCGCCCAGAACGGACTAATTTGGAACTCTGAAATTCCTACTTTCGCGCTGCAAAGCGGTTATTGCGTTCAGTGTCGGTTTCTTTTCTGAAACTCCTTTTGGTGTTGTCAGGACCGCCATCACTGAGCCGGGAAGTTCCACCCATTATGGTTGATTTCAATTTGGGCGCAGGAGTGAGAAGAGTCTTTGCATTGCCATCATCCATTGTTGTATCATCGGCCATCAGATCATCTTCTTCCAGCTTAGAATCCATGACATCAACCTGTGCGTCAGCCATGAATACAACTGGGCAGGTTCTTTGAGCAGGCAGGGTTGCCTTGGAATTCTTTGGCTTGAAATATATCTTTCGGTGTACCAAGGGACCATCTCCTTTTTTTCTCCTGGGCGGAGGGATATGAGCAGTAAGAATATGCCTTGGAATAGTGGAACCTCTGGCCATTATGCCCGAATGTGTTTACTGTATCTGGATAGAACTGCTGCCACAAGTTAAGGACAATTTATATTTGCTCGAGATGATGTTTGAAATGAAAATCGGGGAGGGATAATATAACCCTCCGCAAATTATGGTTTAATGTGTATCAATGGAATATCTCCTCGAGCCTTTCGCTGATCAATGAAAATCTCCAGGGTTTGTGCGGAATGAGTTGTCACCATTACATCTCACTAATTGCACAATTAGAAAAAAGTGCGAAGGTCGCAGTGATGGTGAAGAGAGATTAAGAATTAGAAATTCCTTAAAGGCGCCAACCCACTGGCGCACAAAAACCAATTGCATCATGTTTGAAATGAATATTTGGAAAGGATAACATACTTCTGCACAAATCTTAGTTTAATTCGTAGCAATAACAAATCTTCTCCGGATTTCCAGACATTAATGAAAATCTTAACGATTCCTGTAGGATGAACTACTAGCATTAAAGCTTAATTATTGCATATCTGGAAACAAGTATGAAGGCAACGGTGATGACGAATTGCGACGAATCATTGTACATTTCGTGCACCCGCCAACTTGCAAACCGATTCCAAGAAATACTTAAGTATGGAAAGCGGTCGGGCGGGTTACAAAAGAAAAAGGGCATAAGATATACCCAGGAGACGTGAAGGGTCGATGGTCATATTGCATCTCAGTGACAGATATCAGCCGTCAATTTGTATGTCGTGAAATTTCGACTGTTGTTTGTGCGTAGGGGAACAACGGAAGTGCAATGGCGAGAGGGCAATTTGTATATTGTTGAACTTTGGGTTCTATATATAAAAGCATGAGACATTGGAAAAAGGACCAAGTAAACAAAAAGCGAAAGCATACGAGATGAAGGGGGGTTTGTTTGCTAATTTGTAAATCGTGGAAGTCTGGGTGCTAGTTGCACGCGGCGGAACAATGGAAACACAATGTTAAACCCGCCTATGCAGGAACCCACGGTTCAAAAAGGGAAAGCAGAGAGAAAAGAGAAACTAGAAATTTTTCGAAAAATGAGTAATACATGCTAAATATGTACTATAAAGTATGAACATGAGATGTTATACAACTTGTACGAATCTCGCATTCCATACTTGGCCACTTTTTGGATCGCGGGTTCTCGAACTGGCGGGCTCTAAATTGGGCATCCATTGCTCTGTGGCCTACAAATAACATCTAGAATTCTGCGATATACAAATTGGCTAGCGGAGCTGCGGGCTAGCTCGATCAACATTGCACTCCTTTTCTTTCGTGTCATACAAACAGTACTCGGAGTTTCGCGATATACAAATTGACAGACGGACTCCAGGGCTGGCAACCTCGAGAGTGCGATTGTTTACGGATGCTAATCCCTATTAAGTATTTAACATTATCTAAAAACATTATTTTGAATACTAAATTATTAATATTAAATATTGATATTGTACAATTTAATTAGACAAGGAGGTTTGTACAATATGAAACAGGGAAGTCATCGGTCGGTCGGGCTGGTGATATAAAAGTAAGTGAAATCTGAATACGTGAATCTGCCAACTTCCTTACCAAGAAATTTTTCCGAAAAAAATGGGTAATACATAAAATCTACTTGTAGAAAGTACGAACATGAGATTTTATAGAGCATGTATTGTTCCCGCATTCCATACTTAAGCCAATCTTTGGATCGCAGGTTCTCGGGCTGGCGGGCTCAAAATTGGGCCTCTATTGTTTTGTGACCTACAAATAGCACCCAAGAGTTTCGCGATATATAAATTGACAGGCGGACTTGCCGCCTGACTCGCTCAACATTGCATTTCTATTGTTCTGTGTTGTTCAAACAACACTCGGAGTTCCGCCATATACAAATTCACAGATGGACTCCAGGGCTGGCGGGCTCAACCTTCCAATTGTTTATGGATGGTGATCCCTATCAACTATCTAACACTACCTAAAAATATTATTTTCAATACTAAAGTATTAATATTAAATATTCATATTGTACAATTTAATTACATAAAATTATAAAAGGATATGAAATATATTATTTCAAAGAAAGACCCACGTATTTGGAAACTTGCGTTCCAATTTTTTTTTATAATATGAAACGGGCAAGAGGTCGGTCAAGTTGTTGATATAAAAATGGGTGGAAATCTGAACACGTGTATCCATCAAGTTTCGCACCTAGAAAATTTCGCAAGAAACGAGTTATACATACCAAATATGTACTTTTATAAAGTATGGGCATGAGATTTTATAGAGCATGTACGCAGCCCTCATTCCATACTTAGCCACTTTTTGGATCGTGGGTTCTCGAGCTGACGGGCTCAAAATTGGGCCTCTGTTGTTTCGTGCCCTACAAATAGCACCCAGAGTTCCGCGATATACAAATTGACAAGCGGACTTGCGGACTATTTGAATTTTAAGGGCCTCGTGTTGATGTATTAGCACAATTCGACTTGGGCCAGTTTATATTCGTTTCTTACAATATCAAATGGAGAAGCGGTCGGTCGGGCTGGTGATATAAAAGTAAGTGAAATCTGAAGTCGTGAATCCCCCAACTTTCGCAGCTAGAAGTTTTTCGAAAAACGAGTAATACATACTAAGTATGTACTCTTATAAGGTATGGACATGAGGTTTTTATAGAGCTTGCACAGATCTCGCATTCCATACTTGGCCACTTTTCGATCACGGGTTCTCGGTCTGGCGAGCTCAAAACTGGGCCTCTATTGGTCTATATCCTACAAATAGCACCCAGAGTCCCGTGATATACAAATTGACAAGAGTCCTGCGATATACAAATTGACAGGCGAACTTGTGGATTGGCTCACTCAACATTGTAGTTCTATTGTTTCATGTCTTCTAAACAACATTAAGAGGAAACGAGTAATACATACTAAAGATGTACTTATAAAAACTATGGACATGGGATTTTATAGAGCATGTACGGATCCCTCATTCCATACTTAGCCACTATTTGGATCGTGGGTTCTCGGCCTGGCGGGTTCAAAATTGGGCCTCTGTTGTTCTGTGCCCTACAAATAGCACCCACATTTCCGCTATATACAAATTGAGAAGCGGACTTGCGAGCTATTTGAATTTTAAGGCCCTCGTGTTCATGTGATAGCACAATTGAACTTGGGCCAGATTATATTCGTTTATTACAATATCAAACAGGGAAGCGGCTAGTCGGGCTGGTGATATAAAAGTAAGTGAAATTTGAAGTCGTGAATCCACCAACTTCCGCACCTACAAGTTTTCCGAAAAACGAGTAATACATACAAAGTGTGTACTCTTATAAAGTATGGACATGAAATTTTTAGAGATCATGTACGGATCCCGCATTCCATACTTGGCCACTTTTTGGATCGCGAGTTCTCGGGCTGGGGGGCTGAAAATTGGGCCTCTATTGTTTCGCGCCCTACAAATAGCACCCACAATTCCGCGATATACAAATTGACAAGCGGATCTACGGGCTGGTTGGCTCAACATTGCACTTATATTGTTCTGTGTCCTCCAAACAACACTCGGAGTTCCGCAATATACAAATTTACAGATGGACTCTAGGGTTGGCGGGTTCAAGATTGCCATTGTTTACAAATGGTAATCCCTATCAACTATCTAACATGATCTAAAAACATTATTTTCAACACTAAATTATTAATATTAAATATTGATATTGCATAATTTAATTAGACAAGAAAGTTTGTACAATTTGGTCGGGCTAGTGATATAAAAGTAAGTGGAAATCTGAACACGTGCATCCGCCAACTTCCGCACCTAGAAAATTTTCGACAAACGARCAATACACAGTAAACATGTACTTTTGTAAAGTATGCACATGAGATTTTATAGAGCATGCACAGATCCTTCATTCCATACTTAGCCACTTTTTGGATTGCGGGTTCTCGGCCTGGTGGGCTCAAAATTGAGCCTCTATTGTTTTGTGTCCTACAAATAGCACCCAGACTTCCACGATATACAAATTGACAGGCGGAATTGTGGGCTCTCTGACTCAACATTACACTTCTATTGTCCCATGTCCTCCAAACAACACTCGGAGTTCCGTGACATACAAATTGACAGAAGGACTCCAGGACTAGCGAGCTCAAGATTGCGATTGTTTATGGATGGTCATCCTATCTAACATTATCTAAAAACATTATTTTCAAACACTAAATTATTAATATTAAATATTGATATTGTACAATTGAATTACATAAAATTATCAAAGGATGTTAAATCGCTTATTTTAAAAAAAAGGAAGGAAGCAAAAGTTTTTTTTTTTAAATTCTATCACCGCAAGCATAACAAGGACCAATTTGAATTTTAAGGGCATCTTGTTGATATGATAGCACAATTGCACTTCTCACAGTATATATTCATTGATTTCAAATTATTCCAGGAGAATAATTTTACCAAGTTCATCGATTAAGAAAAAATGCTAAAACAACGACCAATTTGAATCTTAAGGGCCTCTTGTTGATAAGATAGCAGAATTTCACTTCGCACAGTATATATTCGTTGATTTCAAATTATTCCAGGAGATTAATTTTACCAAGTTCATCGATCAAGGAAAACTGCTAAAACAAGCCACATACTACATTTGCGTCACATCGCCATAGAAATTATCAGGCGGATTTGCGGGCTAGCTGGCTAAAAGATTCAATTCTATTGTTCTATGTCCTCCAAACAATAGTCAGAGTTCTGCGATATACAAATTGACAGACGAAGCACACAATCAAGAACCAACTAAACTTCAAACAGGCCGCAAGCAAGTTCCCACAAGGTTCCATAGAGCAGGACGCATCCACCTTTGCACCAAACAATTTGTTATACAAATAAAAGACGTCGTCGCATTCCTTTTCTCTTGCATTTGGTATATGTTCCCAGTAAAAAATAACCGGGGCCATGGGATATATGGGGTTTGTTGCACGTGTAATCCCAACTAGCAGATTCCGACAAACATTCATTTAGATGTTGAAGAAGTATTACAGAGACACAAGAGGTATTTTTGTTTCCTGACAAAGTTTGATATTTTTTTTTCCCTTCTTCATTCCATATGAAAAATTGCATTGTCCTCATTTAAGGTGAATTTGTTGTGTATCTGAAGGTCCCACAGCATGTAAACATTGCTTGCCTTTTTCTGTAGATATGTTTCATACGACAACTCTGCCAACTTAGGAAGCACATTTTCTAACAGAGGTTGCCTAATCGTACAATGCACGGTTGTGTTGCCCACGGTTCATATGACAACATTGACGCAATGTCCATACATATGTGGACATTTTTCACCGCATCTCAGACAATCAATCGTATCATCACTTATCAAAACGGAGGCAGAAGCAGGAGAGTTTCATTTTTGTACATACAGGTTCAAAGGGGGTCGAGTACACATTGGTTGCAACTAAAACACCTTCAGCCTGGGAATGTGAGCATAAGAATTAATACATTGAACAATATAATACACAACTGCACCCCCCCCCTCCCCTTAAAAATAAAAATAAAAGAGGTCGCAATTTTTTTTTCAAGGCTATTTCTATAAGCAATGTGAGGACGATTTTGTGGATGTATACACACAACAGTTGTAGAGATAGCTATTTTCTTCGGATCCTGTACTATATCTGCTCACAACTCTGTTACAAACTTTATCTGGGTTGTTTGAAAGATCCTTTCTCTAACATCCCTTTTCTTTGTTATATTTTTGAAGAGCATAAGTGGAATCTGCCCTTTATGCAATTGTTGCTCCATTGACGAAAACAAATTTGAATACGTATCGAACAATTGCAGTTGCAACATGGAACAATGCAATATTTGAGTAACTTACCCGAGATACATGCACATGCGAAAATAAAGGACAAAACTAAATATGAAAAGCGGTACCATTGCCTTGTCATTGTCCGACTCTCCATCCTTTATATGGAGAATGTGTTGCAAGCCAAGTTCTCTCGCCAGTGTGACAACTGCACCTATCATTCTGATTGGGTAAATATCAGTGCTATGTGCAAGCTGGTTGATAGTCAAGTCCGGGACGAAACGATATTCTGAACAAACAACGGAAATTTTTTCCACAATACTTGTTTTGTTGAGCAAAATAATTCGATCACAATCACCACGGTCATATACTATTTTGGGCAATATATTGAAATTTGTAATGGATATCTCTTTACTCGACAATATTTTTTTTGCATGTTTTTGGACAAGTTGTGGAGGAATAGTCAGTTTCATTGTCATCATGGCCTCCTTGTCTGTCATGTTAGCACGCATAATGGATCTACTTTTGTTTGCCTTGTCCAAGTAGGTGTTATAGACGACCATTATGTCCTCGATGAACACTTGTCCAGTTCGACGGCTGTTCAAGCCCTCTATTTATAGTACTTTGGATGTTACAACTCTAGACCTCGTGACATTTTTTGAACAGGAAAACTAAAGTGAATGGTACTGTGCATTTATTTTTATTTTTATTTTTTGTATTCTTCTTTCACTGGCATAAATCTCCAAGTACACGCATAGCTTCGATGAACTATGGAGCCAGAGTTTTGCAACCACACCTCTTAGTCTGCAGAACATGCGGCACATTCGACGTCTCACTTGTACTTGTTGATACTTCTTGTGAACTGCAAACCATGTATTACGTATGACATTAACATGTTCACCATGCCATACATGAATATATAGCTGAGGATATTTGTTTGGTAAACATAGTAAGAGCAGAGCATATGCATCTTTACCTTTGGCCTTGTCAGTCTGTTGATGTCTGGGATGACTGACTGCTCATGCCCATGTCACTAGTCCAACTTTTTATGATGCAAGCAAGTGCAGATGAACATCAGGACTAAACAAACATATGCATTGTATACTGTCCATCAGAAGGACTAAATAACCGTAAAATTGTATGCATCTAATTTTTTTAACTAGAAAAATGTTTAACAGTAAACAGTGTGTGAGGGCGGGGCACCACAACCAATCTGTATATCACGTACCCCCGAAAGCCAGGGGAGAAATCGTGAACTTGCCAGCCCGACACCCGCAATCAACAAAGAGGGTAACTATGGAATAAGGTAGAAGCGCGACCATAGATGTGAAACCGTTAGTCCGCCAATCGACGCACCAAGGCATTTTCGGAAAGAACATTAAGCAGATGAATTAGAAAACAAAAGGGAGAATAGAAAATGGAAAAAGTAGAAATAGGGAGGGCATAAAGGCCCATTGCTGCCAAGCCATCTTTTTGAAGTCTAATATTATATGCCCCCACCCAGTTTGTATATTTAATTTACCAGCACAGTTGGTATACCTTTTAGAAGATTGTACCACAGAACCCTTTGTTGTTGCATAGAACAATTCATCTTCCTATCCAAGAAACCTATTTTTTCCAAGGCAACAACACCAAATATGCAATGGACATGAAGGCAAGTTAGTATGAAGACAAACATCTAAAAGAAATAGAAACAAGTCTATTTACTTGCCAAAGAGTCCATCGTCCTCTCCAGCCATTCTATTTGTTTAAATGCATCAATGCAGTGAAAACACAACGGACATGAAGTAGGTTAGTATGCAGGAAGGCATGTATTGAAGATAACTTATAATGAAGACAGACATGTAAAAGAAAGAGAAACAGGGTTATTTACCCGCGAAAGATCCCATCGTCATCTCCAACCACTCAGTTTGTTTAAATGTAACAATGCAACGAAAACACAACGAACATGAAGCAAGTTAGTATGCAGGAAGGCATGTAATGAACATAAGTTACCATGTAGGAAGACACACAACATGTACATATAATAAACTAAGTGAACACATATACAAACAATAAATGAAATACAAAACAACGCAATATGAAATAACAGTACAAGCATGCACCTTTCTATATCCTCTTCAACCGATGCAGTCAAGACTCTATGGTTTTCTCCAACTATTCTGTTTGTTTGAATGTGGGAACGCACAAAATACAACAAACATGAATGGAAGCTGTTATGCACCGGAGAACAAGCAATATGTACATATAGTAAAAGAGACTCAACGAACAGTCTAGAAGATAGGCAGAAACTGTTAGCCTCTTTCTCATATACAATCATTAAGTCTTAGTATACCACCTTTGTATATTTTACATACTAGGATATAGTTGTTATCCTAAGTGTGTTTCTAGTATCCTATATTGTCTCCTCCTACCTTATCTCCTGATGAGGTGTCGATGTGAGAACAATTGAGGTGGTTTCATTATCGTATTACATATTTGTATCATTAGATGAATACAATGTTGAGAATTATGGCTTGAGGCTTTTTCCACCAATCTTCTTGTCCTAATATTCTTATGCTCAATTTCTTCAATTGGTATCAGAGTTGTATAATTCTTAGGGCCTGAAATATTTGCGGGTTGATAGAGCTGTTTTTTAAGCCGTGAGTGCAGAAATCAAGTATCAGTGTGTGGTGTTGTCGGTATTAGTTTAACACGGGATGTATTTTGGCCTAATTAGAACTAAAATGGCTAGTGGTTGACGTTGGATGGGTTTCAGTTTTATACTGGTTAGGTTAATGATTCCAATACTATGGAACATCATTTTATCTTTTCAACGATATGGATTCTCCTGCAACAGTAATTTAAGTTTTGGACTTAAGCATGTTCATAGAATTGGCAAAATTAATATTGCCTGGTATAAGAGATCTTCGTTTTTTATCGTCTTTCTCATAATACTCGATAGATCTTTAGCCTGTGCATGGGAGCTCTGAGCCGAAAGCACAAATGCTCGCCTGGACTGCCATGATGATAATATCTATGCAACACGAGATCTACTACAGATGTAAAGTATGTTTCCATGGATTGAAATCTCAGGTGATCATTGTTTCCATCGATGAGGTATTTCTTTGAACCTGTAATTCCAAGGTTTTAATACAATTTATGCGCCCTATCTATGTTATCTCTCTCTATTTGTATCTAGCACAGAATAGATCTCAACGCAAGCAATTTCTCCAGTGAATTTTAGAACCATAAATCATTGATTATTTTGTAAAATCGATGGCCACAACATTCTGCTAGATCCATCCATAATAAATCTCGCACCATCTATAAATTCTCTCTTCAGAATCTTCTCTCTACAATCTACCTAATTAAACTCCAAATCACTGATATTTGTACCAGCGTCCTCCGATCTACATAGATCTAAAGCGATCTCTCCCAACAGACAAGAAAAACACGCCCAACGACTGTGTGATCAGGCCAAAAGAATGTGGATCCGGCCAATAGTGAAAAGAGGAGGATTTCCAAGTTTGTAGAATTCATTTACAAAAATGGAAATAATGAAATCAATGTGTTTATGTCTCCAAATCTGGCTCGTGTAGAACTGTATCTCACAAATCCATTTGACAGAGAGTGGGTCGTCGACTCTCAAATCTAAAGGAAAGAACATAGAAGACAAATCCTTGTACGTGTCCATTTTTTTGCTTTGACTAGCAATGGCATCAATGCCAGGAAATTGTTTGAGTTAAAAAAAAGATTGCAACAGCAATGAAGATACTCCAGTAATATGATATACACACATTTATGATACATAATCTATTTCTAATCGGTCGATGGGAAGGAAGCGACCTGAAGACTTTTCTGATCTTGGCAATCTTTTAGGATTTAACCTCTCCATTCAGTGAGAAACAAGCCACAATTGTAGGAATAGAGCTGCAATGTTTAAGATTTCTTTGTCAGGGAAGGATTTATTATCCCCACAAATTGCAAAATCGCCCATATATTGGCACATCACAACCACCCACGTGCCATCATCGAAGATAGCATACGGGAAGCTCCAATCAAAGACTATGTAAACGTATCATTCTGGACAATGCACATGCGTCCGAAAGTCCAAAGTAACAGACTGTTGTGCCCACGATACAAGTTTTTGGTTTTTCGTGGCAAACTACCCAGACATGCTTCCAGACATTGAAATATAATCTTGCAGAATCTTTGTTGTACATATCATAACTCAACTACAACACAAATTGTATCGTGCACACATCAGTCTGTGTAGAGGATAAAGAACATGTAATATCATATGGGCACATCTAACCATACATGGTTTATAAATGTACCCTGCATATGCTTTATTCTAACAAAAAAAAAACGAATATTGCAATTTCACATGCAATCCTCGAACAATTTTGCATGCAACTATTTTCTTTCATGCCAGCACTGAAGCACCAACAAAATCTCATAGCAGAATAGATATCGACCTCGGTAGACAGGGAAAATAACACAACTGCATGTCGACTCGTATTGACCTCTGCATACTGACCTCTGCATACCTCAACCAGAAGCAGAAATGATAATGGCTGATTTTCAACCCAGATATAATCTGAGATAAAAAAATAAGCCCACCTCAACTGACCAACCAAAGAAAATCCTGCCAAGGGGTCTATCTCATGAACCCCCTTTGGAAGAGACATCGTTACCATTACCCAACGATAAAGACAAGGTAGCAAAAACTCAACAGTCTCAAGCGAAAAAGGCTGAGATCCTAACAAAGGAAACATAACCAACAAATAAAATCACAACTTCAACTACGATCATGAGTGATAAAGCGATTCAGACAAATAAGTTGGTAAGAGAAAGCCCAGAAGTCTTAACCAAAGAAACGGACAAGGCTAATACATCTTACAATTTCGAAAATGAGTTGAATAAAATTAAGATACCTATTCCTTTGGTAGAATTAG